>BCLF01000036.1:2092338-2130536 GCA_001602275.1 Zoysia japonica
GGGGGGGGGGGGGGGGGGGATGGTGTGAGCGGCGGTCAGGAGTGGTGGTGCAGGCAATGGTGGGAAGAAAGAGATTGAAAGACGACGAAATGAACTCATGCAATGAGTCAAGGGCATTATAGGTACACAATGTCACCTGCAAAGGTTAGGGGTGATTAACATGGCATAAATCAATTAACAAGTGATGAGGCAGTGGTATGACTTAGATCAATTGCTGCTTGCGATGTCAAATTCTTCATGGCGGTCGAATCCAGTGTTAAATCCTCAAAGGTCATCGAATTGGGTGGTAAAAAAATTAAAAATTTAAAAAAAAACTTACATCTGTAAACTACCCAGTACCCAACTTGCAAACTCAAACTCATATGTTTTTTGAAAATCTAAATTTAAAATATCTGTTCTGAACTGAAGAAATCAGTAATCACTATATTGCCACATGTGTTTCCTGAATCATGTATAATGATGCCCACATAGTGTAGCTCCCGGAGTAGAATTTATCACAGTTGAAATGATAAAGAAACAAAGCAATTCAGGTAAAAAAAAATTCATACCCTCCACTCCATGAGGGCATCGAGGAAAAATGAAGAGCCACTGGATGGCTCCGCCTTCACTGAGTGGAGGCTGCGGTACACATCGATGTCGATCTCCTCCACCCGCTGCGAGAAGGTCTTGAACTGCATAGAGACACAGACACACATATAGAGCTCATCAGTATCCGCTGAACGCCAAAAAACAAAAAAAAACGTTCCGGGACAGCTCTGTAGCACGAGGGGAAATGATGCTTACGGAGAAGCGCTTGCGGCTGGTGGAGCACGTGTTGAGGCACTTCACCGCCGCCGCGTAGGCCGGGGTCGCCATGGGCGCCGGCCAGCCGGGGGATGCGTACCGGCTGGTACGAGGAGGAGGGGATCACAAGGGCGGGCCGGAGTATTCGGCGGCTCGCGGGTTTAAGCGAGCAACCGCGGCCTTGTTGCCTAGGGTTTTGAGGGAGGCGGTGGCTGGAGGAAGGAGAAAAACATGCCACGGCATGTGGCGATTGCGCGGGCCTTCTTGGGCTGAGCTTTAGTGATCGGGCTTTTAGGAACTTTAGTTGACTTTGTGAGGCCCGCTTACCCTAGGTGAGCCCGTGTGCACGCTCTGGGCCGAATCAAGGCCGACCCTCTGAAATAAAGCTCCGCAGCAACCCGTGCTGAGCACCGAGCTCATCGCAACCGACACTTATCGCACTTTTTGAAACGAAACATAAGTAGTATGTTTAAAAACATTGGTAAATATTGACCACAAAGATTCCTCTTTAAAAGCATTTGGTAAATATTCTCCAGATCCACTTATTCAACAGGCAATCATTAAATCTTCTTGTATTTATTATCCCTAAGCCTTTGGTTTCAACCTTCCATTTTGCCATATGATATTATTTTTTTTTTACATCCTCCTAGCCGAAAAAATTCTACCTCTTATTAACTCTAATTCTTCATGTTGCCCACGATCAAATGATAAAAAAACTTATAATATGAGTTGGAGTGCTACATAAGCAAGACTTCACCAAAAAAAAAAGCATTCTCCAAAGACATTAATTTCCCTTGACATTCACCCTCTCCTGTTGATGCACTGTTAACTTTGCTTAGGACCTGTTTGGAGTAAGCTTAAACCAGCTTTTGGCTTCTCCAACTGTTGAGGCCCTTTGTTGCTACTCCCTCTGTCCCAAAATAACTGAAGTTTTTTACTTTCTGAAATCAGCGTTTGACCGTTTGTTTTATTCAAAAAAATTATGAAAATATAAAAATAAACAAGTAAAGTTAAAAGTACTTCTGATAATAAATCATTGTACAATAAAATAAATATTTTTTCACAAATTTTTTGAATAAAACAAATAGTCACAGGGAGATGTTTGAAAATCTAAAAGCACACTTATTTTGGGACGGAGAGAGTACCAAAATTTTCTCTATTGTATTTGAGTACCTCCCATCTCAGATACCTCATTTTTATGATAACTGATTTTCATACAACTCGTAAGTTCAAAATAATATGCTCCATTCTTTCAAAAAAAAAATAATATGCTCCAATAAAATCGGTGTAATATGTTCTTCTATGTGTTTTGCATTAACAATATTCATGCTGCATGTGTGTATCTTGACAATTAGGGTATGATATTGGATCATTTTACAAAAATATTGGATTTTTTTGTCAAATCAAGCAAAAAAAAAACGAAGAGAACAAAGTAAAACTGTGTGTAACATGCACAGACCGAACTGAAAATCAGAGATCCAATACCAAGGAAAATTGCCGTGTTTCTGCGTCAGCTACTAATAAGATCACATAGTGTATTAAAACCAACAGGAACAGACGAAGCACATGAGACTTGCATAAGGTGGAAAAAAAGCGAAAAAGTTGTGGCATCAGAGAACCCTAGAAATCAAGTGGAGATTTTCAGTTGCTATACCACACAAACTACCAACTGTATTACTGATGTGGGATCAGCAATCAATCTGAACAAAAAAGAAAGCATGAGGCAATGACAAGATACTGAAAAGCGCAAAAGAACATCAGGTTACATGAAACAAGAAATCAGAATTCAACGGACATTCTTCAGTTGCACGACATGCAAATTCTGCAATGCTTGCAACTGATCTTCAGCCTGAACTGAAGAGGCTCGATATGCCACACCTCCCATACAGCTCCATCTCGCAATTCCTCATCGTTCACAATATTGCGAGGAGATCAGGAGAAAAAGCGGTTCAATGCAACAATCATCAGGCGAGGAGTAAACATATTAACCGGCCGGTGGAGCTTCAGGTCAATGGAACCACCAAGTCGGGGGAGCGTTGTCGAAACTCGTCCGGCAAGATTCGGGAGGCCAGCGCTTGACGGTCATTTCTTCCATGGAGTACCTGCCCATGTCGGTGAAAGAGTACAGCCTCCTGCCGTCCCCCGACGGCACAGACTCGAAGCTTTCGTCCAGGAAGAAGACCATGGCCTCCTGGTCTTGGAACCCATCGTAGTGAGCGACTTCGAAAGACCTGGAGCAGCCTGGCCCCAAGAACAGCATCCGGCCATCCAGCTCGTCGCCAAGGTCCTCCCAGGTCGCGCGAGGCGGCTCGGCGTTGGTAATATCAGCAGTGACGTGGAGATCAAAGATCCGGAACATCTCTGTGCCGGTCTCGTCGTAGATGTACCGCACGACCATGAGCAAGTGCCCTCTGGACTCGACGAGGTAGCGCCTCATCATGCCCATCCCGCGGAGGAAGCCGACGTCGTTCTCGTAGTCCCCCCGCCGCTGCATCGCGTAGTCCACGCGAGCCACGGTCACGTCGCCGTCAGGGGTTTCCCTTGCCCAGAGCAAGATGACGTCCTCGTTCGACGTGATGAAGAAGAAGCCGCCCCCGTGGAATATGACGTCCTGCGGCGTCACGCTGAGCAGGCCTCCCGGCGAGAACCATCTCTCTCTGCCCTCGTTCCAGAACGCAAAAGTGAAGCGCTCAGCGACGAGCACAATGGCCGCGACCATGGGGTGGTTGCGTACCGACGTGCCGGCGAGCGTGGCGGCGCGAACGACCAGCGGGAACACGGTACCCGTGGCGGCCTTGAACGCCGGGGGCAGCGGGAAACGCTCGCCGGAGTTCAGGTTGTAGAGCACGTATTCGTGGCGCGAGTTGAGCGCGAGGACGAGCCATCCACCGGCGGCCGATCCGCAGAAGCGCGCGCGGCGGACGTCGGGCGGGAGCCCGCACAGCCGGTGGTAGTGGCGGCCGACCGCGCTGTAGAAGGTGGGCGCCTCGGTGCTGGGGAAGATGAGCCACGGGAGCTCGGGAGGCAGCGGCGCTCGCACGGGCAAGACCCGGGGCGGCGACTGCCCCAACCGCAACCCCGTTACCGCGGCGTACCAGTGCCGGTTGACGCAGGCCATGTGGAGGCGGTCGGCGCGGCAGGACAGGAAGGAGGAGACGCGGATGAGGACGGTCTCGGGGATCTCCGCCCACGACTCCGACGCTGCCAGGCGCGGAGAGACGGGCGACCGCGGAGGCGTGGTTGGGGATGGTGTGCGCCCTGCTTCCTCCATCCTCCCTCCTCCCTCCAGTCCTCGACGAAATGGCAAGGGCCTTCGCGATGCAGGAATGGAGAAGGGCTAATTTGGCTCTGTTCGGATGCCCTGCTAAAGATTAATAACAGATGCCCTCGGCGTTTGGGCCTGATGGGCCGTGGGAAATTCTGTGGAGCCGGTCCACAGACATGCGGCAATGCGAACAGACCCTAGATGGCTGCCGTGACCATCTGACCCTAGAGAGTCGTTGCGGCGGCGGCGATTACCTGTCACATCAGGCGCTTCTTGCTTGGAACCTACAGCGGGTTGTCCAATAAATCAACTTCGAAGGGGATGTAATGTGCAGTGGGTGGAATAGTTAGAGAATGATAAATTGACTTCATAAAAAAAGAAAATTCTTTGTGTACTATTGAAAAAATTTGAAATTTCTTCTCGGTCACTGAAAAAATAATTTTCCTCACTGCCACCGTTTGAAATTGTTATTCTTCTACACGCTACTCCCGAGTGGATTTCTTTTTTATCTTTTAGGGATTTTTTTTTCTTCTTCAGTATAGCTCAATGAAAATAAACTTCTGTTGCTTCAATATCCATGCCGATTTTTTTTGTCATAGAACATATAGCGATGAATATTTTTTGTTATTAGGTCCACCGTAAATTTAACATATATTATGAATTAAAAATTTCACATTGATTTAATTTATCTTAGTTTTTAAAATGCTTTAAACAACTTGATAAAATTATAAAAAATATCCATAATTCTCTTTTGTGATCTAGTATTTTAAAAAAAATACTTTTAAGTTACATCTTCAATGAAAAAATATTTTAGAATATTTTTTTACTCTGAAGTGGCACGTAGAAGAATGAAAATCTCAAATGGTGGCGCAAAAGGGAGAATCATTTTTGCAATGGTTGAGAAGAAATTTCACGTTTTTTTTTCAGTGCCCCACAAGAAATTCTCTCTAAAAAAAATGTAACGGTTCATTTCAATTGTTCATTTGTGAATCCGACAACTCTCAGCTGGTATGTGATCTGTGTTGGAGGTGAAAAAATTCTGGTTAACGAGTTGTCCTTGTGGTAGAAATCTACAGCGGGTTTGCACAACAAATCCTTTGTGAACGGATAGCATAGATTTTTTTTTTCACGGACCGAGCAACGATCACTGCACGATGGTAAGGGGGCAGAGTCACAAGCCCGACGGACGGACGGGGGCGGCATGTTCCACAGCTAACGTTTCAATTTCATTTCCAACATTTATGCTTCAAATAGACAAGTTTAGATTGAGTGATATTGGATGAGTCTCATTTAAATAGGCTATTATTTTGAATCTTAACCTGTGTGTACCGGTATCAACCAAAATTTTGGACGGTACCAACCGATATCAACTGGGGACTGATATTGACCGGTACGGAATGAAAGCTATTATGCACCGATACACAATACATGAGTTGTTTACTTTACATAATCAATTCTCAATACATATTTGGATTCTCTGTCATTTAAGACTAATAATTTTTATAGATTTGATTAACTTTAGCGGCATGAGACTTGTACTTTTAAATTCGTTCTAAGAAACATTTCCATAATATATTTTTTATATTATTAATTTGATTAAATTTATAGAAACCATTGTTGGACAGATGTACTACTTGGCCTATAAATTCTCAATACACATTTTCTTTTACCACTACATTTTTCTCTCTTTCTAATGCATCTACATCTCTTTCATATTTACTACTCTCTCCGTCACATAATAAGTGTAATTTTTTAACTTTAGATATCAATATTTAACAATTCATCTTATTCAAAAAAAATTATAAAAAAATTATTTATTTTGTTATAAATGATTTTATTATTAAAAATATTTTAAGATGACTTATTTGTACTTATATTTACGTGATTTTTGAATAAAATGAATGGTCAAACGCTGATGTTTAAAATAGAAAACAACACTTACTCTGAGATTGGAGTAGTAGCAGTTTTGAGCACGCAAGCGAAACATCAATTTTTATTGTGGTCAGTTTGTTTGTATTTTGTTCTCGGCTCTATGACACCAGAAGGGTCCTACATCTCTATCTCCTCTTTATTTTCTATTACATCTGTCCCAACACGGCCCAACAGAACAACAAAAATTTATTTCTATGATTTGTTGACTGACCAGTGTTTTATATAAATTTAATTAACTTTATTAATATAAATATAGATAATAAATTTTTTATAATAAATCTAGAAATATATTTTTATGTTGATCAATCTACTTAAAATTATAGAAATTATAAGTTAAAATTATAGTCAACGAATTATAGAAATAAGCATCTATTGAGATGGAAGAGTATGCGTTATATGTTATTAAAATTCTTCTTAATTTTCATGTTCACGTTTAAATATAACAGTGAGAGTATTACTTTCGTTCTAAAATATAAGCATTTTTAGATTTGGCTAAGGTCAAATTCTTTTAACTTTAGCTAATAATATCCAAAAAATTTACATAATTTCTAATATAAAATATATTTTTTAATGGAAGCTTATTTCATAGGAATCTAAATTTTTTATCATAAAATATTATCAATTCTATATTAATAATAATTTAAATGATAAAAAGTTGACTCTGCTTAAATTAAAAAATACTCATATTTTATAACCGATGAAGTAGTAGTTTTGAGGACCTCGTGAAACATCAATAGTACTTTATTGTGCTGGGTTCGTTGTTATTCTGTGCTCGGTTCTTCTACGAGAAGAGTTCGTTCAGCCCGAGAAAGCTGAAAGTGGGCCATGGTGTGTCCCACCTGCTTGTATCTTTCCTCTGTTCCAGCGCCCAGACAAGAAACCACGCTTGCCTCGGCCGGAGAGGATTGGGACGGTGGCGTGGGCCCACCGCCAGCTAGATGCCGTCGCTGCCGTGCGCGAGGCCACGTCCGCGACATCCTGGCCTCAAAAGCAGCTGCCCTTGTCCAGGGCGGTGCGACTTCTCGGCAACAACCGATCCTTTGCCACACGATACGCGGGAGGGGCAGTTTCGTCACGTCGCGGGTAAACCAGGCGCAGCACGCAGCCGGGAACGGCAGCGGCCGGGGGCGGATCCTCCGTCACGGTCACGGGCAAGGGGGGGCACAAAAGAAGTATAAATGGCATCGCATCGTGCTTTCCGGTAGTCGGATAAAAAATATTGCAACTTGGTCTCCAACCTGCTGGCTCAGTTTTGTGGAATAAAAGGTGTGTTAACAGTGAATAACGGCTGCTACCGTTGGCTGCTAAAGCTGTAACAGTAAAGAGCGAAGATAGCGTCCGAGCAACGGTCGCAACTGTAGGCAACAGGTAAAATTTCATCCGAACACACAAAAAAAAAAACCTTTGTTAAGAATAATACTCTCTCTATTTTAATTCATACGACGTTTTAGACTTATTTGCACAAGTCATTCATAAGTTACGCTGCTGTTGAACATAGGCGTTTGCCCATGCTCTTTTTTAAAGTAAAATTGAGCGCTAGTCCAACTAAAAACACTTACTCCTATTCAGCTAAGCTAATATGAAGTTAATATTATGTTGTAAATGAGTTAAATTTTAATTACATCCTATATGATTCGGTATTTAAGAAGCAAATCTATGAGTATGCTTGTGAATTTCAAAAACAAGTTAGGAGAGCATATATTTTGAGGGGTTCGACATACTGTAATAACTAATATGAGTTTTTGTCACATATAATTGGGTAAATTTCTTATCGACCATTCAAAAAACTAAGAATTCTTATCATCCATTCAAAATTTCAATTTTCTTATTACTTAACAATGTTAACTTTATTTACATATTCACTACTCCTATACACTAGAGACTTGAAAAGACTTGTTTACCTTTCTACTATTTTTTTCTAAGTTTCCATATTACCTAGTTTAGTGGATGTTTTTGAATCAATCCTCTTCCGCAAATTCACATTGTAGCACACGAGCTTAGAAAAAATAAAATGGTTCAGATTAAATTTTAAATTTAAAGTGAAAATTGGTCTTTGTGGAAATTTTATAATCCTTAAAACCAAGCATCTAACAATTATCTTAAAGAAAATTTGTTAAAGAATTGGTACTTCAATGAAAAGCAGTTATTTAGATTCTATTTGTTTTCACGGTTGATTTTCACAATCTACAAAATCTGCTATAGTAATGTAGATATGGATTATGGAGATTTTGAAAATCAACTACAATCTCTGGCCGCCCCCACCTCCCTCCGGTTTAAAAAACTACAATAAACCACTCGATTTTTATAGTTTTTCGCTTCATTGTTGCGATTTGATTTAGTAAATCAATCCGTTTTAGATCCTTCAATTTTTTTAAAGCCTGCACAACCCCCCCCCCCCTCCTTTCTTCGAAACTAAGCAGCAAGTTTCTACCATTTCTGCCCTCCACCGTCTCCTCTCCTCTCCCGGCTCCCTGTCGCCGCCGCGCCGTCACCGCCGGCGGCGAGACCATAAAGGGGTTGGTCCAGTAGCGAAGCAACCGCGGGAATCGCGAGGAAGAGAAGGGAAAAAGGAGCTTGGGAAGGCGACAAGCGACAGCAAGCTGCAGCGTGGGTGGTAGGTGGGCAAAGGGAGCTGAGATAGTCCAATTTGCCGTGCCGCGACGGGCGCTCACCTCGCCGGCGGCCGGGTTCCCTCTGCGCTGACGGATCCGTTGTCCCCTCCGGTCCGAGCGTGATCTGCCGCCCATGGTACTGTTCCGGATCGTATGCTTGTTTAACTTTTATCTTTCCAAATTGCTTCTACTGCTGTGCGCTTC
Organism: Zoysia japonica; assembly: GCA_001602275.1. Taxonomy (NCBI): domain Eukaryota; kingdom Viridiplantae; phylum Streptophyta; class Magnoliopsida; order Poales; family Poaceae; genus Zoysia; species Zoysia japonica. The sequence goes on from BCLF01000036.1 coordinate 2,101,135, forward strand.
ACTTTGACTGGCTACGGATCGAATCATGTTTTGTCGGCTCTAGATTGATTCGGATGGCTTAACTCATATGCGAGGGGCGTCCGAGTTTCATCAATAATTCTGCTAAGTGCTAACCTTCAATGATCCCTCACACGACGTGCTCCTGTTCTCAGTAGAGTAGTTGCAATTTTTTTAGCGACCCGTCCTGCTAATTTTAATTCAACTGCATCGCTACTATTTTTGGAGTTTGCATACCTGCTTGAGCGTGCTGCTTTAAAGGGTATTCCATTTTCTGATGTGGAATTTGGATTCATAGCGTGGTTGGATAACAATTTCTTTGCCGGATTCACTTTTTGTATTGGTGGAAGCTTCATGTGTTCATTTCTGCATGACAGAAAGCCTAGCTCTTATTTGCAACGCAATTGTTTAGCAGTAATTTGATGGATGCGGAATAAGTTGCCAGTATGTCACATTTAGTCATATTATGTATAGACACTAAACATGGGAAAAAGGAGAAGCATGGGGAAACAAGTTAGGGCCTCTTTGGTAAAGATTCTTTGGAAGTGACTCTGTGGTGGAAGTGATTCTCACTAATTCCCTAGGATAAACTCTTGGAATCTGGAGAGAGAAATACTTCACAAAATCAAGAGAAGCTATTTTTTTTAGCTCCCAGCCCTTTACTTCATTTTGTTAGAGAAGGATTGGAGAACAACAAAGCTGGTTTAGATCTCTATGGAGTGGCTAATTTCATTCCTTAGCCATAGGGGCATATATATAGAGGTTACAAGCCGAATACAACTTGACTGCTACAACTGCAAATCAAAATTGAATACAACTGCTGCTGGGACAGCCGCAATTACTACTAAATCAAACTCAATTTGGCTACTTCTACAGCTAGACTTGTTAACTAAGGAAGCTAAGCTCCTAGAAGCTACTAGGAATTGTTAAAAGTTACTAGGGGCTGCTGAAGTAGCTACACAGCTCGGTGATGCAGCCATACAGGCTGCTGACACATCAAATGATGCTAAACACCAATGAAGCTAAGACTTATCAATCAGCCCCTGAGTCTTGGCTTCTATGCTTCAAGCTTAAGTTTTAGCCATCCCAATCTTGCTGCGCAGCTCTTGGAATATAATCCTTCCTAATAGCTTGGTCAAGATATCAGCAACTTGATCTTTGGTGCTGATGTAGTTCAACCTTGTCTTGCCTTGTTCAACACAGTCCCTAATAAAGTGGTACCTTGTGTCGATGTGTTTGCTGCGCTCATGTAAGACAGGGTTCTTGCTCAATTCAATGGCTGCCTTGTTGTCCATCTTCAGCTCAAATGGATCAACTTCTCTGCCTTGCAGTTCTCCAAGGAGTCTTGCAAGCCAAATTCCTTGGCAAGCAGCAGAAGCAGCAGCAATGTACTTTGCCTCACATGAGGAAAGTGCCACAACTCGCTGTTTCAACGAGTACCAGCTGATTGGGCAACCGCCAAGGAAGAAGATGCATCCGCTGGTGCTCTTTCGTGTGTCGATGTCACCTGCCATGTCGCTCTCAGTGTAACTGACAAGCTTGGCGCCTTCTCTTCCTCCTTTCTTGTAGCATACCCCGTAGGACAGCGTGCCTGCAAGGTAACGAAGAATTCGTTTGACTGCAGCAAAGTGCTCTGTCGTTGGGGCTTCCATGAAGCGACTCACGTAGCCGACAACAAAGTTGATGTCGGGCTGTGTGTGCGTGAGGTAGCGCAGGCTTCCGACAGTGCTTCTGTAGAGCGTTGCATATGCAGCAGGTGCTGAGCTCATCTTGCTCAGCTTAAATCGTGGCTCCATGGGCACCACGCAGGGGTTGCAACCTTGCATTCCAGCGGTGGTGAGGATCTTGGTGGCGTAGGCAGATTGGGAGAGGGAAATTTCTCCATTCCCTTACTTCACTTCAATCCCAAGGTAGAAGGAGAGCAATCCAAGGTCGCTCATCTTGAACTTCACCTTCATCTTCACCTTGAACTTCTCGACCTCTTTTGAATTGCCACAAGTGATGATGAGATCGTCGACATAGACTCCTACTTAGGAGTTGTTGGTCACCATTGCCGCGGGTATATACGCCATGCTCAGAGGTGCATCGCTTGAAGCCTAGCTCAAGCAAGCTAGAGTCCAGCTTCATGTTCCATGCACGAGGCGCTTGGCGCAACCCATAAGAGCGCTTTGTCAAGCTGATGGACAAGGTGCTCCTTTCCTTTGACGGTGAAGCCGGGTGGTTGCTCGACATAAACTTCCTCTTTGAGATCACCGTTGAGGAATGCTGACTTAATATCAAGGTGGTGGAGCTTCCAGTCGGCTTGCACTGCGATGGCGATCATGAGCCTCACAGACTCAAGTCGAGCCACCGGTGAAAAGACTTCGTTGAAGTCGATGCCGGCACATTGGACATAGCCTTTAGCAACAAGGCGGGCTTTGTGGCGGACGATGTTGCCGGCGGCGTCCTTCTTTAGCTTATAAACCCACCGAAGTCCAATTGGATGATGTCCAGGCGAGAGCTCGACAAGATGCCATGTCTTGTTTTCCTCCACCGCCTGAATCTCTTCTTCCATCGCCCTTTGCCACTCGGCCTTCTTCTATGCTTCGGCAAATGTGGCTGGCTCGTGCACGCTCACCATATGCAGCTCGGCCTCTGCAAGCTCGCGCACGACTATGCCAGTCAGTGGCGCGTCGTCGTCAAGGACATTGTCCACTCGGCGGAAACGCACAGGAGTGTCGCCATGTTCTGCATGAAGCTGTTCTTCAGCATTGGAGGGTGGCGTTGCGAACTCGACCGTCGGTGCTGGAGCCAGAGTAGGTGGTGGTGTTGCGGCTTGAGGCGACAAAGCCGGTGGGGTGCCAAAGACTGGATTGGCACCCCCATGATCTGGAATCGGTGGCGACGGGACATTATACACCAAGGTTGATGACTCGATGACGAAGTCCTTGGTGCATTGCACATCATCGCCTTCTTCCTTGCTCCAATCCCAGCCACGCTTTTCATCGAACACAACATCACGTGTGATGTGGACACGCTGTGACACAGGGTCCAACACCCTATATGCCTTGGTGCCTGCCTCATGGCCGATGAAGATGGCAGGTATGCTACGGTCTTCAAGCTTGGAATGATTTGGCTTCATCTTCTTTATGAATGCCATGCAACCGAACACGCGAAGGTAGCTCATTGCTGGCTTCTTACCGTACCAAGCCTCATATGGTGTTTTGCTGTCAAGAGCCTTGGTAGGTGCTCTGTTGAGCAAGAAGACAGCCGTTGTGACCGCTTCTCCCCAGAACTTAGCTGGCATGTCGCGCTGCTTGAGTAAGCTGCGCGCTGTCGCCATGATCGTCTGGTTGCGCCGCGTTACAACTCCGTTCTGCTGCGGCGAATATGGCGTTGAGTGGTGGTGTTGAATGCCTGTGAATGCGCAGTAGTCTCCGAACTCTACAGAGGTGAACTCACCGCCGTAGTCCGTGCGCAAGATCCGTAGCTTGCGGCCACTCTCCAGTTCTGCCATGGCCTGAAACTTCTTGATCGCAGCCGGTGCGTCACTGTTGGATGCTAGTAGTACTAGCCACATGTAGCGGCTATAGTCATTGACCAACAAGAGAAAGTACTTCTTGCCGCCGGGGGTCGTCGGAGCGACAGGGCCACATATGTCACCGTGGACGAGGTCGAGGGTATGCTCGGCGCGGAACTTTGCCTGCGACGGGAATGGCGTCCGCCGCTGCTTGGTAAGGACACAAGTGTCGCAGAATTGGTCTGCATGGTCAAGCGTCGGTAGGCCGCGAACCATCTCCTTCGCTAGCTGTTGAAGCGTGTCGAAGTTGATGTGGCCAAACCTCTCATGCCATCTCCAAGCAATGTCATCACGTTGGGTGGCGAGGCAGAGTGGTTGCGCGATGTCGAGGCGTATGATGTACAGTCGATTACAGCCACGCTCAATCTTTGCTAGCACCTTTTGGTTGCGATCCAGATGCGCAGCATGCCATCATTGATCTCCATTGCCGCGCCATTCTCGTCGAGTTGACCCACAGAGATGATGTTGTTCTTGAGCCGAGGGATGTAGTCGACACCCGTCAAGGCTCGATGTTCACTGCCAGCACCGGAGAAGATGACGGTGCCTTGCCCTTCGATGTTCACCAGTGAGCCATCACTGAAACGGACCGTGCCGGTGATGTGCTGATCAAGCTCGGAGAAGACGTCACGGCAGCCAGTCATATAGTTTGTTGCACCGGTGTCGAGGTACCATTTGTCTCCGTGACGAACATCGTCGACAAGGTTGACTTGCGCGCAGCGCTCCTCCAAGTGAATCTTGGGAAGGGCAACAACGCTTTGTTCGGGCTCGATGGCGTGGTCCTCCATGTGCGGCACAAAGCTTTGCTTTGGTGTGGCACATACTTGCGCCATGAGCAGCCATGGACCTTCATCTTCTTCAGCGTCGAGATTGGCTTGTTCTTGTCGTTGCTTGCGGCAATCCTTGGCCCAGTGGCCAAATTTTTCGCAATTTCGGCATCGATTGTTGCTGTGTGAGTCATCTGTAGAGTCATGTGGAGCATCGTGAGATCCTCTGTTTCCGCCTGAGCCACGACGATTCTTTGGCCTTCGTGGTGGACGACGTGACCCGCCATGACCACCTTGGTCTCCTTGAGATGAAGATACACCAGTACGGCGCTCCTTCATCCTTGCCACTGCTCTTCGGTGAGAAGCAGTTTGCCACCGACTTGATTCGGTGAAGGCGGAGGTGGTGTAGCACTGCGATCATCCACCGCCTTTAAGCGCCCAGTGACCTCTTCGATTGAGAGCTCAGCGGTGTCGAGCAAAGTCTCAATCGAGAGCGCAATCTGCGAGTACTTGTCGGGGACGACTCGGAGCAGCTTCTCGACGGCACTTTGTTCGGTGATCTCCTCACCGCAGATGCTAAGGGAGCTCATCATTCCGGAGAGATGAAGTGTGAATTCGTCGACTTGTTCTCCATCACGGAACGAGAGCAATTCCCACTCTCGGCGGAGCCGCTGCAACGTCGACTTCCTTGCGCGATCGGAGCCGACGTGGATCGCCTTGATCGCTTCCCACTCTTCCTTTGCTGTCCTCTTGGTCGCCTGGGAGCGGATCATCTCCTGGGGGACGGCAGAGAGGAGAGCATCGACCGCCATGCGGTCGTCTTGGCGGTTGGCATCACCAAACTCGATGGCGTCCCACAGACCGCGAGCTTCAAGCTTCACGTGCATCAAGAGGCTCCAGTCCTCATAGTTGGTGTGGGTGAGTTGAGGATACGGCGTGCCACTGACTTGCTTCATAACACGCTGAACGATGAGTTCAGGTTTAGGCCGGCGACGTCCTCGCCTAGTCTTGGAAGGGGAACGGCGGCGGTAGACGTGCTGGGCAGCATCTTTCTCGCCGGTGCCGACGCCATAGATCAGAACCTTGCTCCGATACCAAATGTTAGAGGAGTGGAGAACAACACAGCTGGTTTAGATCTCTATGGAGTGGCTAATTTCATTCCTTAGCCATAGGGGCATATATATATAGAGGTTACAAGCCGAATACAACTTGACTGCTACAACTGCAAATCAAAATTGAATACAACTGCTGCTGGGACAGCCGCAATTACTACTAAATCAAACTCAATTTGGCTACTTCTACAGCTAGACTTGTTAACTAAGGAAGCTAAGCTCATAGAAGCTACTAGGAATTGCTGAAAGTTACTAGGGGCTGCTGAAGTAGCCACACAGCTCGGTGATGGAGCCATACAGGGTGCTGACACATCAAATGATGCTAAACACCAATGAAGCTAAGACATCTATCACATTTCAGAGAATCACTTCACAGAATCAGTCAAGAATCATCTCAAAAAAAAAACAACATTTGGTACAGCTTCCCTGATTCTACATGTGAATCATTCCGTGGAGCTCTGCCAAAGGGGCCCTTATATTCTTAGACAAACAGCTATAAAAATTTGCTTGATGTTTTGAATTTTACTAACAGCGAGGAAGCAAGAGTGATTATGCATCAAAACCAATACCACTCTTAAATATTTTATGTCTTGGCGTAGCTTTGATTATTGCACCATTTCTGTCACAGGGAACTCAAGTTAACATCATCGTTGGGTCTCATGTTTGGGTGGAAGATCCCACCCTGGCTTGGATAGACGGGGAGGTTATTAGCATAAAAAACAATGAAGTTCATGTACAAACATCGAATGGAAAAAAGGTACCCTTCGTGCATCCTGCTGAAATCTTCATCCTGCTGAGAATATGAATTCAATTTTTTGCTGGTATTTTCTTATCAGTCTCAACTTGTATTATCCTGCAAAAGAACTGTGCTGTTCCAGTATTTTATATGTACTTGACTCCAGCTTTAGGCTATATTTTTTTTAGCATGAGCATTTTGTATTTCACTATATGTAATTATGTTGCACAGGTTACTACAGATAAATCAAAAGTTTTCCCCAAGGATATGGAAGCTCCACCAGGAGGAGTTGATGACATGACAAGACTATCATACTTACATGAACCTGGTGTTCTACAGAATCTTGCTACCCGATACGAATTGAATGAAATATATGTGAGCCCCTATTTTGCTGTGTAAAATCTGACATTGAGTAAATTGCATGGATTGCATGTGATAACTATTGTTTTGCATTTTCAGACTTACACTGGCAGCATTTTGATAGCGGTAAATCCATTTCAAAGACTGCCACATCTCTATGATACACACATGATGGAACAATACAAGGGTGCTGATTTCGGGGAGCTGAGTCCCCATGTTTTTGCAATTGCAGATGCTGCATACAGGTGAATTCACAGTGTATAACATTGATATATATGACTATTCGTACATCCATATGCCTTCCATACTTCAATGAAACATATTAATTTGAAATCCAGGGCTATGATAAATGAAGGGAAAAACAATTCTATATTGGTCAGTGGTGAAAGTGGTGCTGGTAAGACTGAGACAACAAAGATGCTTATGCGATATCTAGCACATTTAGGTGGGCGGGCTGGAGTAGAAGGACGAACTGTAGAACAACAAGTTCTAGAGGCAAGAAAAATTGACCTCATTTATTAATTATTTATCTGCTTGTTATCTCTATACCTTTGGAAACATGTTCTTTTGTGGCTACCTGATACCAATGATAATTTCAGTCAAATCCAATTCTTGAAGCGTTTGGCAATGCCAAAACCGTGCGGAACAATAACTCAAGGTAATTCCTTTCTTTTTTTTCCCCCTTTTTTCCCCTTGACCACAGATTATCCGATTGGTTTTGATGCACTCATTTTGTTTGCAAAGTCGCTTTGGTAAGTTTGTTGAGATCCAATTTGACAAGACTGGACGAATCTCGGGAGCTGCTATCAGAACTTACTTGCTGGAAAGATCACGTGTATGCCAAATAAATACTCCGGAACGAAACTATCATTGCTTTTATTTCCTTTGTTCTGCACCACCTGAGGTATGTTTTCATATCAATTTATTAGTATCTAACTCAAGGTCGCTTGGATATGGCGTTCAATGTGATCCCAAAGTATATTCACTGGCATGCATCTTTGTGTCCTGCAGGATATTCAGAGATATAAATTGGCGGATGCTAGATCTTTTCATTACCTGAACCAATCAAGTTGTATTGAGGTCGAAGGAATTAATGATGCCGAAGAGTATTTAGCAACAAGAAGGGCCATGGATATAGTTGGAATTAATGAGGAAGAGCAGGTCTGTTTTATAATGCGCTGAAGGTATTGAAAATGCCATTTCTAGGAGTAATGACAACTTTCATTGTTGTTTTATTTATAGGAAGCCATATTCAGGGTTGTAGCAGCTATTCTTCATCTTGGCAATATAAACTTTGCCAAGGGAACCGAAATTGATTCCTCTGTAATCAAGGATGACAAATCTAGGTTCCACTTGAACACTGCTGCAGAATTATTGAAGTGAGCACATTTTTCTTTCATTTGTGAAGTTTTAGTTTCCTATATGTTCAGTCCTACCATAAATTCATGTGCTGACCAATAACGCTTCTTGCAGATGTGATTGCAATAATTTGGAAAAGGCACTGATAACACGAGTAATAGTCACACCTGAAGAAATTATTACAAGGACACTTGATCCTGATTCTGCACTTGTTAGCAGAGATGCATTAGCTAAAACAATATACTCCCGACTGTTTGATTGGTAATGATCCTTTCACCACTTTCCCAAAAAAAAAGCTGAAATATGTTCCAACCTTCAAACCTTGACCATTTCCATTATTACTTTTGTTTATGCACAGGATTGTGGAAAAAATTAATGTATCCATTGGACAGGACTCAAACTCCAAACATTTGATTGGTGTTCTTGATATCTATGGTTTTGAAAGCTTCAAAGTTAACAGGTTAGTACTTTGTTACTTATGAACTTTATGAAAAATATTGCTTAAATGAATGTATTAAACAGTTTTTTGAAATTTTATAAACAGTTTTGAACAGTTATGCATCAATTATACAAATGAAAAGCTGCAGCAACATTTTAACCAGGTATGCCAATGTTTGGTCTCAATAATAGGACCTTTCCTGAGAGATTGAAGACCTTTTCATACATTATGTGTTTGATATGCAGCATGTGTTCAAAATGGAACAAGAGGAGTATACCAAAGAAGAGATAAACTGGAGTTATATAGAATTTGTTGATAATCAGGACGTGCTAGACTTGATTGAGAAGGTATATACTCGTCACAGAACATACAATGATGTATTAATGTGGCATACTACATGCAATATAGAACTATAGAGACTAATGCTCTTCAATCACCTGAGAGATTAGAGACCTTTTCACTTCTGTAAGATTATAGTGACTAAAAGCTCTCATGCCAGACTAAAAGCAAGCTTAAAAAATTGGGTAGCCCGGTGCATGTAGTTCCCGCGTGTGCAGAGTTCAGGAAAGGATTCGGCCATTTTGGGTCTTTTGTACCCAACCTTTCCCTGCATTTCTTCAAGAGGCTTTTTCCAGGACTTGAACTTGTGACCTCAAGGCAATAGCTTTACCTCTGCGCCAGGGCTCCCCTTCAGACTAAAAGCTAGCTCACGATACATTATTCTAGGATGAGTGTAGTCTTGACCAGACAAGGTTTGCATGTATTCTGTATTGGAACTCTTAACAACGACAGTAACATATGTTCTCCTGTTTTCAGAAAGGTGGACTGATTGCACTTCTGGATGAAGCATGGTATGTTCCTGGAAGTCCAGTTATTCCAGCCCATTTGTTTGTAACATGTATTGATTCAATTAATATTGACCCATGGCTGTTGTACATTCTACAAATTCTGTGTTATCACTAGAAAATTAACAGTTTTCTTTTCCAAAATTGTTCACAGTATGTTTCCTAGATCGACACATGAGACATTTGCACAGAAGCTGTATACCACATTTAAGAATAACAAGCGGTTTGCCAAACCAAAGCTTTCACGTACAGATTTTACAATCGTTCATTATGCTGGCGATGTAAGTTTTGTCCTTAGAACATCTATTTTATCTAAGAGAAACTTGAAGATCATAATGAGCAATGACATTTTTTGTCTACCATATGCAGGTGACTTACCAGGCTGATCAATTTTTGGACAAGAACAAAGATTATGTGGTGGCTGAACATCAGGATCTGTTGAATGCTTCATCATGTCCATTTGTTGTTGGTCTATTCCCTTCGCTCCCTGAAGAGACATCAAAATCTTCCAAATTTTCATCTATTGGATCACGTTTTAAGGTACCAAGTCTTTTTTATTCTTTTATTCTGTGACAAGTTTGATTTGTCTGATACATAGGGAAAACACAGTAGACGACATTATATTTGCAGAAATGTAGGGGAAGGCTGCATAAAAAAGACCAAAGTGGTCGGACCCTTCCCTGGACCCGGCGCAAGCGGGAGCTACATGCACCATGCTGCCCTTTTATGCATATTGCCTTCTTATGTAACTTGAAAATAAATATAAGTGGGTTTATAACCTATAACTTTCTACAGTATATTGTGACAAAGCTTTCCTTTTGATACTCCTGTTCTCGAATACAGGTTGTTCTGGGATATGTGTCCCAATCTTCAAAACCTTGATCACTAACACACCTTCAAAATTTAGGATTTGACAAAAGAAAATGGTAGTGACATATTTGTCATGAAGAATGTTTTCTTATCATCATTTGTTTTATCATTTTTTTTGCTATAAAATAGGTTAAATTATGGTCAATCCTGCATTTTTGAGTCCCGGTCATGTTCTAAGTGAAGTAAAAATGAATGGAATGATACTGTACGATCTAAGAAAACTTTGGGTTTAGTGCTATTAGCCGAAGTAAATTATGGCCATAAACTTTGTGGTTTAATGGAAACAATTGCACTTACGTATTGCTGACCTGCTGTCAAGTGCAAGACTGGTCATATGGAGAGGACATTTATGTGGGTGGTCCTTTCTTCCTAATAGTATATGAGAACACTTTTACTTAGCTCTTTGTCGTAGTTGGTGGCAGAGTAGTGTGGCTGCAGATTGTAGTGTCTATGTCTATGATGATGAGTGTTTTTCTCTTTATATTGTATCTTGTAATGGAATACATATAAATAGTTATGGTTTCACATGTTCTGCTAGTACTTCAAAAAAAGGCACCTTTCATGATGGTTCTCCTTTAAAGGCCTTTTAAATTATATGTTGTCGACAACTGATGGTGTTGCGATGCATTTTCAGCTGCAACTTCAATCTCTCATGGAGACTTTGAGCTCTACTGAGCCCCACTATATTCGATGTGTGAAGCCAAATAATCTTCTCAAGCCAGCCATTTTTGAGAACACAAATGTTATACAACAGCTACGATGTGGTGTATGATTCTTAACTTGATTGTTCTTTTCGTTGTTGCCTTATGTTGAATCTAATCCTGATATATGGCAGGGAGTTCTTGAAGCTATCCGGATCAGTTGTGCTGGATACCCCACAAGAAAAACATTTTATGAATTTGTTAATCGTTTTGGTGTTCTTGCCCCTGAAGTTCTAGAAGGGAGGTAAGAAATCTGTGTAGAAAGCAAAACAAAGATAAGATTTTCTGCCCAGTTCCACGCATTTTATTTGATATATTTCAACTTACTCATTCTATTTTGTTTGTCATTTCTTTTCAATGTGCCTAGCAATGATGATAAGATTGTGTGTCAAAAGATTTTGGCAAAAATGGGTCTGGAGAATTACCAGGTAAAAAAATGAAACCTACTGTGATCTCACTGCTCGTGTTCACCAACTTTGTGAATTCTGGTATTATCAACTGCATTTTTTATTAGGGTAGGAATCTTTGAGGGTCATCTTTGAGCTGAATCAGAATTTTTGCTTATATGATTTTACCTTTTACAATTTATGTACGCCACCAAGTGAACTCATAGTCTAATATTTCGTGGTCTTTATTTGCGTTTTTTTTCTGTACCAGCCTGTTTTGAGTCTTTGGTCACCAATGGAAAAATGTCTATTCCACTCATGCTGCTTCCATCTTTCTGGCATGAATTTTACAGCACATGGATGTTGGATGTATATCACATGTTGTTTGCATGAATTTAGAATGTAGCAAATGGTTTAAATACTCCTATTTTCATTCCTGTTTCATGTCTCTTATGTTGTAACGTTGGTTCTTAGTTCTGATCTGGGCTCTTGATGATTTCCAGATTGGAAAGACAAAGGTATTTCTGAGAGCTGGACAGATGGCTGATTTGGATGCACGAAGAGCTGAAGTATTAGGAAGAGCTGCAAGAATTATACAGAGGCAAATATTTACATATATTGCTAGGAAACAGTTTGTCGTGCTTAAAAGATCAGCTACACAGCTGCAATCTATTGTCAGAGGTACCCCATCCCTTCCCTCTTTGTTTGTGTAAAGTGTGGAACTGCAGATCAGCTGCTTGATTGTCCAAGTAGGCAAAAACAATGCTGATGCTATACTTCCGCCGAACCAAATTGTAACTTTGACAGCATGAATATTTCTATAGTAATTCAATGGATTTTAATGTGGTGTAATCCAGGAATATTGGCTCGTAAGTTGTATGAGTGCAAGAGGCGGGAAGCAGCAGCCGTTAAAATACAAAAGAACGTGCGACGTCACAGAGCTCGTGGATCTTATTTACAACAGCAGGCAGCTGCAATAACAGTGCAGACTGGTTTAAGGGCATTGTCGGCGCGCAAAGAATTCAGGTTCAGAAAGGAAACTAAAGCAGCTATCCATATCCAAGTATGTGCTATCTCAATATTGTATTATCCATGTTTCTGAAACCCTACCGTTCCTTTCTCTCTTTTTTTTCCTTCAATTTCTTCTTTCTTTTTTTTAAAATATTATGACCTAATACTTTGAACGCAGGCTCGGTGGCGCTGCCACAGGGACTACTCGCATTACAAGAATTTGCAGGGTGCAGCTCTTACTTACCAGTGCGCCTGGAGACAGAGACTTGCAAGAAGAGAGCTAAGAAAGCTCAAAATGGTAATTCATGCCCATGCTTTTCGTAACCTTCCAATATTCTTTGCTATGGTCTGAAACCTGTTATTTATATTCATGAACCATCTGCAGGCTGCAAGGGAAACAGGTGCCCTTAAAGAGGCCAAGGATAAACTTGAAAAGCGTGTTGAAGAGCTAACCTGGCGTTTAGGACTGGAGAAACGTTTAAGGGTACCTTTGCTTTGCTTGTTCGGTTTCTGTTTCTAGTTACTGTTTGCTTTATGATACTTATGCATCTGAATTTTCTAATTTGCAGACTGACCTTGAGGAAACAAAAGCACAGGAAATTGCAAAGCTCCAAGAGGCATTGCATGATATGCAGCTGCAGGTTGAAGAAGCAAAGGCCTCTGTTGTTAAGGAAAGAGAAGCAGCTAGAAAGGCAATTGAAGAAGCACCTCCTGTAATCAAAGAGACTCCTGTGTTGGTTGAAGACACACAAAAGATCAACTCACTGACAGCCGAAGTTGAACAACTAAAGGTGCAATGGCAGCTGAATCATTTCTACATGTTTCATGTGGTTGTTTTTTTTATTGCTTATGAAATTGTCTTCAACTTCCGAGCAATCATCCAAGCCTATACTATACTTGTAGTTTTGCACCCTACATTTTTGTTATAATTATCTGGATATTTTGAATTGACAACTATAGTTCAATTGAACGTAACATGCTGCTTGTGCCAAACTTCTGAATAAGATTATTCCGTCTTTGCATAGTATATGAATAACACGGTGTTAAGCGTATCTTTTCAGTTCACAAGCACAATGAACCTGTAATCTTTATGAATTTTTAAAGGCCGAACTAGTCGAACTTATTTTGATACTATCAGGTTCTGCTGGAAACTGAAAGGCAAGCTACAGAAGCTGCAAAGAGGGAGCATGCTGAAGCTGAACGGAGAAATGAAGAACTGATTAAGAAATTCGAAGGCACAGAGAAAAAGATTGAGCAACTTCAGGACACTGTCCAGAGGTATAATCTTGAAATCACAAATCATTGTTCATTCACCTACCTTCCTATATTTTATGGTTGTCTGCTAAAATATTGAACAACTTTAGAAGTCTTTTTTTGTCATGTATAAATATTACATAGTACTGCTGTAAATATGTTTTTAGACTGGAAGAGAAGGCAACAAACTTGGAGTCGGAGAACAAAGTGCTCCGGCAACAGGCAGTTGCAATTTCTCCTACTGCTAAATCGCTAGCTGCATATCCCAAGTCTCCATTCCAGGTATGCCATACCCCTGATGCTTATGTTCCGTACATATATTTTTTGTTCCACAATAGTGCCCTAATAAGCCTAATCAATTCTATTTACTTAGCTGAAAACTCCTGAGAATGGGAATGCTCTGAATGGCGATGTAAAATCAACACTGGTAAGTGAAATGCACACTGTCAGCTGTCCTGAAATAACTACATTCAGTGTTAAGTAACTTTTTTTTATCTTGAAATATCTGCATAGGATGTCACTCCTAGCTCTCTCACTCCCAAAGAGCTTGAGGCTGAGGAGAAGCCACAAAAATCACTTAACGAGAAGCAACAGGTGTTATTTAGTTGTTAACTCCATCTCTCCCTTAATTTATGCACTTGTTTTGGTTTGATCCTTAAAGTTACACCAGCTGTGATCTTTCTTTATCTTATATAATATTTGTACTCCAGGAAAATCAGGACCTGCTAATCAAATGTGTATCACAAGATCTGGGATTCTCTAGTGGTAGACCTATTGCTGCTTGCCTTATCTACAGGTGTCTTCTACATTGGAGATCATTTGAGGTTGAAAGAACCGGTGTTTTTGACCGTATTATTCAAACAATAGGCACTGCAATAGAGGTAATAGTTCCAAATAGTGACTTATAAGTCGAATCAACCATAAAGTTGTACCCGTTAATTATAGTTCCCTTTCTCTCGTGGAACTACATTTACATTTGTATTTCCCTTTTTAGCAAGGAACCACAATTGACATTTTGTTTCCGTATTATGCCTGCATTGTACAGCTTGAAAAACAGAAGCAAAGTAATAGCAGCAATGGTGGGGCCTAATTTCTTTTTTTTTTAATGACGAACACATGGACAAAATTTCTTTTTTCTTCATTTATGTTTTTAGATAAATTTTTATTACTATGAATTGCTAAGTTCAAAAAACTTATTCTTCTCAAAGGTCCAGGACAACAACGACAAGCTAGCGTATTGGCTCTCCAATTCATCCACATTACTATTATTACTACAACGAACACTGAAGACGACTGGAGCAGCTGGACTTACTCCTCAGAGGCGCAGATCATCTGCTGCGTCATTTGGGAGGGTGTTTTCGGTAATATATATTTCTTTAGTGTTTTAATCTTCTCCAATTTTTATATCCACATCCTGAAAATTCCCTAATTTATTTCTTCTGGAAACTTCAAGGGAATTCGAGCTTCTCCACAGAGTGTTGGGCGTCCTTTTATGGGTAGCCGTTTGATTGGAGGGCTAGGTGATCTTCGTCAAGTTGAAGCCAAGTATCCTGCCCTGCTTTTCAAGCAGCAGCTTACAGCTTTCCTCGAGAAGATCTATGGAATGATAAGGGACAATTTGAAAAAGGAGATATCTCCATTGCTTGGTCTTTGCATCCAGGTAGGAATCCCTGGAGCTTGAATATGCTTTATTTGAGGAGTTAACTCTAAGGGGTTGTTACTGATGCTTGAATTTTTACAGGCACCACGGACATCTCGAGCAAGTCTAATCAAAGGATCCCGTTCTCAAGCAAATGCCTTGGCCCAACAAACTCTTATTGCTCACTGGCAGAGCATTGTGAAAATATTAACAAACTACTTGAATATTTTGAAAGCCAATTATGTATGCTATTTAAAAAATAAGTTTTCACATACTATGTTACTACAAAGAATACACATTGACATGATTCTATTGATATTGACAGGTCCCTTCATTTCTAATCAGCAAAGTGTTCACTCAAATCTTTTCATTTATTAATGTTCAGTTGTTTAATAGGTATTGTTTCACTCTTTGTCCAACTTCTGCTACATCGTGCTCTCTTATTCCGGTAGGATTGAGAAAATGTTTTCTTGTAGTCTGCTTCTTCGCCGAGAGTGCTGTTCATTTAGCAACGGGGAATACGTGAAAGCTGGATTGGCAGAATTAGAGCAGTGGTGCATTTATGCAACCGAAGGGGTATTCATAACTTATATATTTTTGAGATAATACTTTAATTTAATTATGTGCTAACATTACGTGGCGTGCTCAGTATGCAGGTTCATCCTGGGAAGAGTTGAAGCATATCAGGCAGGCTGTCGGATTCCTTGTATGAATACTTCACTTGTCATATGTTTTATCTATAAAGTTTTGATTGGCCATTTGATTTTCTAACAAGTTGTATTATTTAGGTAATTCATCAAAAGCCCAAGAAAACATTGAAAGAAATCACCAATGATTTGTGTCCTGTAAGTGGTATTTTGATTCATTTAAGTTCAGCACCCCATCTACATCCATTGTTATTGGCTCGTGACCTGGTATGCTTCGTCTAAACTGTAGGTCCTTAGCATACAACAATTGTATCGAATCAGTACAATGTATTGGGATGACAAATATGGCACTCACACTGTTTCATCTGAGGTAATCTTTTTCCACCTAATTTAATTCTTGCTTTCTTAGTTCTTCTAATGTGTCATGATGCGATCCTATTTCTGGTTCTGATGATGAATTAAAATGTTTGCAGGTCATCTCAAGTATGAGAACACTGATGACAGAGGACTCGAATAATGCCGCAAGCAGTTCCTTCTTGTTGGATGACGATTCAAGGTTATTTATTTATTCCAATTTCCATATCTAGTAGGGGTGAAAATTAACCACCATTAGGTTACCCTCTAAATCTCTTTAGTTAGAAAAAAGATTTTTTTTAACTAAATAGGTTCTGAGGTTAACCTTAGGTGCACCTATTTACACCCCTAACGTTATCTAGTTGGCTAGACTTATTTGAAGGTCTCTTCTCTAAAATTGCCGTGTTAATTGTACAGCATTCCATTTTCTGTGGATGACATCTCGAAGTCGATGACAGAAATTGAGGTGACAGATGTTGACATGCCACCTTTGGTCCGGGAGAACTCTGGGTTTACCTTCCTAAACCAAAGAAAGGACTAATGGGGTGGTCCTACCAATTGCCCATCTATTCCAAATTCATTTCTCCACTCAGCTTGTGCATAACTCATGTACATACTCCTGTCTTTTGCATTTGACTAGATCAAGTCGCCTAGTTTGGTCAGGGTCATTATTCATAGACTGTCTGTTTGATTGATTGGTTCTTTCTTCAATTTGGCCCCCTCATTTTTTTTGGGAGGGCCCAAAATTATATTGTAGTGTAAAGGGGTGGGATGCCCCTTGTCAGGTCCCCGAGCTGTTATTGGAAAAGCTCGTGGTCCTTCAGCGTATGGAAAGTTTTTCCAATGCGTAGAGTCCATGTTTGTCAGTGTGTCGTGGTAATTCATACGGATATTCTCCGTATTGTATATTACAATGTGGATTATAGTTGGCAAAAGATTACAGTAACAACAAAAGCAGCTTCTCTGATTGTCAACCTTCGTGTTAAATCACTGCGCAGGAATTTACAATATTTTGATCAATGATCTTTACCAAATTGTAATTTGCAGATTAAAATCATCGTTGGAAAAATTACAGTAATAGCTTATCCTCTGACCTCGTGTGAAAATTAACTTTGCTGTGGAATTTGCATCTCTTGATGAAGATGGATTAATGGATCTGACCTTAAATGTATAATAATGCTGTTTTACAATAGAAGATGGTAGATATATCTCCTCATTTGGTCACGTCTCAGGGTTTAGACAGCCACATTGGCTTGCACTTGTCTTTTGTTGTCCTAAACGTCGATAATTCCTAAATGAAGGGATTACTCCTTTGTACCTCCACATCTGAAATAATTTTTTGAATAAGATGACCGGTTAAAACTGGATTAAAATTCAATGGTACCTGTTAGAACAATAATTTTAATTTAAAGTAAATTAGAGTTACAACAATATTTGAGCTATGAGTTGTTTAAAAATGAACTAGAGCTAGAACTAATGAAGACGAAAACAAGAGTATTAGGCTGTTTACTGAATGGTTGACTTTGTTTACTATAGTTGTTTACTGAATGGTTGATTTTGTTCTTTGGTGCATTATTTAGTTTCTTGTTCTTTTAGAAACGGTGCAATGGTGAAATTTGCCAACTGCAACTTGTTTGAGTACAAGTAATTCCTTCTTTGTTGCTACGTTTACCACATCTATCGATTTCGCATGATACTCATCCCATCTATATTTTTGGATCGTTTACTAAGCCTAGGGTGAAACGGGCCGAAGAAAATGACGAGGATCTGATTGAATTATGATGGGACTGAAATTTTATTTATTTATAACTAAAATTTAGTAAAAATTGAAATAATTTGTGAAAGGAAACATTCCTAACTAAGTCTGGCTAGTTTCTACGGACGCTGCCGCGCGGTAGTTTCCCGCCTTTTCTTTCCCCATTTCCGGAGCTTCCGGTCCGGTGCCACAGGACAGCGCACAACACCTTAGCTGCATATCTGGCTCTGGCTCCCCACTTTACAGAGTTTAGAAGGGCATCCAGCTGGCTGTTTCATATGACGTGAGGCCTACTTCTTCCACGGCTGTTGCATCAGTTTTAAATGGCTCAGTTGAATTGCATTATTAGCTGGCTATCTTGATGAGCAACCTGGCCAGCCATTGACAACAATATCAACCTTTTCCAGCCCGTCCAAGTCCCACTCACAACGATCTAGTGATGGGCTATGATTTGCCTTTTGTGAATTTTTAATACTACGAGGAGTTCTATTAGGGCAAATTAGATTTATACCATTCCAATTTTGTAAACTTTAAAATATATCATTTATATGTCAATGACAGTTAGTATCCTACAAAAGAATGACACATAGACTCAAATGACATATTTCAAATTTTACAAAATTGTAATGACATCTATCAAATTAATCATTTTTATTATCGGCACAGTTATTCAAATTTTGCAAAAATCAATTCAATTCAAAAGGAAAAACCCGTATGATGTAGGGAAATTTTCGGCGTTTCAAACAGGTACTAAATCAAGGTAATTCGCTAATAAAAATTTTCTGCGATTCAAACAAGTACTTTGTTTCCTATATTAATTAATCCTTTGTGGTGAAATGTCATTGTTGCACCGAAAACCAAAAGGGGTAAGCGAAGGAGAAGGCCCGGCAAGAGAAGGGAAAGTAGGACTCGCAGCTAGGCAGGAAGCAGAGATGCCAACCGCAAGATGCTCTGATCTCTGCTCATGAGATCGGCTACCGAATCAGTAAGCAAGCTTGATCATGTCTTACGCTCACCTGATCGTGACTCGCTTCTCCTCCGGCGCGATCCCAAGATCTCACATCACATGTGTTTCCCCGCAGAGGAGACGAAGAAGCCCCGCCGAGGTCAAGGCCGCCTATGGATGGAGGTCGGAGGAGGCAGGCCACCGCCGTCGCGCGCGCGCAGGACAGCCCGGCGCGGCGCCTGATCGCCTGGCTGCAGCTTTTCATCAGTAAGTGCGATGCGATCTCTCCTTCTCGCGTTGCTGCTTCGTCCGACAAGAATCCGACGAGCTCTCTCTCTTATTTTCTCGCGATCCGTGGATGCTCTGGTCTTGATCGCAACTGCGGCTCTGCAGAGGCGTTCGTTCGTAGGTACGGGAAGCTGCTTCGGTGGGAGGCGGCGGGACGCCCCGTGCTCATCGTCTTCGTGGCGTTCCTGGTCCAGAAGACCCTGCGCCGGCGGTATTTGTCATGGAAGGAGTCGTCTTCGCAGGCGCGGCTGCAAGCCGCCGCGGTCACCCTGCAGTCGGCGGTCAGGGCCATGGCGGCACGCCGTGAGCTCTCGGTCCGGAGGCAGACCGGAGCGGCCACACGCATCCAGGTAGCATACAGTGATCAACGATGAACCTCAATTCCTACAGTATGTCAGCAGATTCTAACTTTCCGATGTGATGGAAAAGGCGCAATGGCGTGCGCACCGAGCGATGTGGAGTTACCTGATGACGAAGAGAGCCGCCCTGATCTGCCAGTATTCTTGGAGGCATAGCATTGCCAGGAAGCAGCTAGTGAAGCTCAGACTGGTCCTTGGCTCTTGTTCCAGACTTCTACTGCTCACAGTGCCCACAACTTTCTTGTGTTCCCTGCTTGACATATGAATGAACAATGGCCAGGCAAATCTTCAGAGGCTCCATGAGATGGTGGACGTGCTACAGCAGGCGGTCGATGATGCCGAAGCTAGGGCCATTGCTGAGAGGGAGGCAGCGAAGAAGGTGGCCGAAGCGCCGCCGGTGATCAGGGAGACCGTGGTGACGGTTGAGGACACCGAGAAGCTGAACTCATTGCAAGCCGAAATTGCACGCCTGAAGGTCTGTCACTCACATCAGTTCCATGGATCAGAGACTCTGCAACGTGCACTGTTCTTGTGAAGTCTGATCAAACTTGTGTTTCTTGTTGAATTGCAGGATTTGCTAGGAGCAGAAATGACAAAAACATTTGCTGCGAAGAAGGCTCTTGCCGAAGCTGAATTGAGGAACGAGAAGCTGGCCAGGTCTCTTGGAGTTGAGCAGGTTAAGAACAAACGGATGCAAGATTCCCTGAAAAGGTTGTTTTGCAAGCTTACAATCCGACCTGTTGCGCAATGCGCACCACTTCCTTTCAGTTCATGACATAAATTCTCTTATTCCGGTTTATTGTCGTATAGGATGGAGGAGAAGGTATCAAATCTGGATGAGGAAAACAGAATGCTTCGGCAGGCTGTGGCGTCAAACCCTGCTGTCAACTCAGCATCGAGTGAACACCATGACGAATCTAATCCTCAGGTACCTGCAATCAGCCTATCACGATATGAATTACCATGCCTGGAACTTATACTGATCATAGTTCTGCATCTGTATGTTGACAGGGAACTCCGGATAACGAGAAAGCAAGGAATACTGCAGTGAAACCCATCATAGTTGATAGGGAGGGTAATGTTCATGTATGTACGAGCCTACTGCCAGTATGATTAATAATACTTCAGTGGGGGATGGTTGCATTGCTAACTGACATGACGGATTTCTATATAGGAGAAAAATGCTGAAGAACCTACCTCAAAAGGTCATGAAGCTGAGAAGCAGCAGCAAGTAGGATGCTGGCTCTGAACATATTCAGGTTCTGGGGTTTACAGTTCATGCAATGCGTCTGACCACTGTTTCTTAATACCTTGAAACATTCAGGAGCTTCTGATCAAATGTCTATCTGAAGATCTGGGTTTCTCCATCGGTAGGCCTATCGCTGCGTACCTCATCTACCGTTGTCTAATCCACTGGAGGTCATTTGAAGAGGAAAGAACTCCAGTCTTTGACCGGATTATTCAGAAGATTACTGCTGCGCTTGAGGTATCTGGCAGTTTGTATTCATTTCATTGTTGAGAAACAAAGAATATAATGTTCTGCTCTGCTAGGGCCGAGACAACAATGACACATTAGCATATTGGTTGTCCAATTCATGCACATTGCTGGTGCTTCTCCAAAGGACGCTAAAAACTAATGGGGTAGCATCTTTGGCTCGCCAGAGACGAAGAACTTCTCCCTTGAAAGTACCACAGGTAATATACAGAAACCCCAACTTGCTCTTAAATACCAACTTAAAGAGATACTGTCTCTGGACTTCAGCATTCTAAAATTCTTATCACTTCAGGAAAACCAAGATCCTAATCATCCTGACGGTCCAATTTCTGATGGAGGGCTCATCGGTGGGCTAGCAGAAGTTTGTCAGGTTGAGGCCAAGTATCCAGCTATTGCATTCAAACAGCAACTCACCGCGTTGTTGGAGAAGGTTTATGGAATAATCAGACACAATTTGAAGAAGGAACTGTCCCCACTTCTCAGTCTGTGTATTCAGGTAGTATTCTGCATATTGTAGTTCTCTAATATCTTTGTTCATTTCTGAATGTGACTTATAGGATGATGAAACCTTCTACAGGTACCACGAACATTCGTTGTCAGCCCCAAAGGATCATGTTCTCAAGGAACAGATTTGGCACAGCAAGCTTCTATGGCACATTGGCAGAGCATCATTAAAATTCTCACAAACTCCCTCAATGTTTTGAAATCAAATTATGTGTGTACCATAAGCTCAAAACTATTGTACTAACTACTCTTTCCCATGAATATATCCATCACCCAAGCCTGGTTGCATCGCAGGTGCCTCCATTTCTGATTTGCAAGCTGTTCCCCCAGGTTTTTTCATTTATCAACGTGCAACTGTTTAACAGGTACACATTTATCATGTACTCCCTCCGTTCTTTAATTGATGTCGCCGTCGACTTTTAAATTCAACTTTGATCATTTGTCTTATTCAAGCTTTTTTTGAATAAGACTGATGGTCAAAATTAAATTTAAAAGTCAACAGCGACATCAATTAAAGAATGGAGGGAGTACTCATTATTTTCAACATATGTCCTATAAACTCACCTACATTTGATTGAATTGCAGTCTTCTTCTGCGGCGTGAGTGCTGTTCATTCAGTAACGGAGAATATGTCAAAGCCGGAATGGATGAGCTCGAGCATTGGTGCTTTTGGCTCACTGAAGAGGTGGTACACCTTCACATTGTTCCAGGCTTTTAGAAAACCTTTCAGAAAGCTGTTGCTGACCTTCATCTGGTAAGCAGTACGCAGGCCATGCTTGGGATGAGCTGAAACATATCAGGCAAGCAGTTACATTCTTGATTCTCGAAGAGAAGCACAGCAGGAGCCTCAAAGAGATTACAGGCGACTTTTGCCCAGTAAGCCTTCTGAACCTTGTAAATTATCAGTACTTGCTGCTGTAACCATCTCAAGCTAATAACCAAACTGGATGTGCTCTGTGGCACCGATAGGCACTCAGCATGCAGCAGCTGTACCGGATCAGTGCGATGTATTGCGACGACAAGTATGGAACCCTTGGCATTCCATCAGAGGTAAGTGACCCTAAAAAATAAATCTGACAGACTTTCCTCAGGCTTCCCCATGTTCGCCTTGGATTGAACCATCTACACCGCAGGTCATTTCGAGCATGAGAACCAAGATGGTCGAAGGCTCGAGCAGTCCGTCAGCGCCCGATGACATCAACTCTTTCCTCTTAGACGATGACTTCAGGTTTCGTCTCCTCTTACTCTTATCGAAGTTACCTGACCATCCATTGATCCTTACTGAGATCACATTTCTGATTGCAGCATACCGTTCTCGGTCGACGACATCGCCAAGCTGATTGTTCACTTCGACACAGCGGACATGGACCTGCCGTCGCTGATTCCGGAGAGCAATGGTTCCAGATCAGGACACTGAATGGCGACCTGGTTCCGCTGCGTTCATGGGTGATGTACATAGCGTGTGAAAATACCACAGTTTTGAGATCCGAGTTTTTTTTTTTTTTTTTGCTACACGAGATATTTCATTGTTTTGTTTTCACTCTCTTTGACCTGAGTGTGATTGCATTGCCTGTGTAAGAATATATATGGTTGTACAGAACTGATCTGGCGCGCAATTATGTATGTATACCATGAAAGAAAAGTGCGCAGTGGTTTTTCCAAAAAAATTTGATTTTCGAAATTGTCCAATTTTTATGATTTTTTGTAGCAGTTTTTTTTCGAAAACCGATCAAACCGGTGCCAGACGATTTTCAGAATCAAATCGGTTTTCAAAACCTTGGTGATGCCCTGTATGCTCTGTTAAAGTATAGATTTATTTTGTCATATCAATATGTTGCTAGTCTTTGCGTTGTCACATTATTATCGGTTACTTCCTCCGTTTCAAAATTATTGTTGCCCAGTTACTTCAAATTATAATTTTGAAATGTAGGGAGTCATAAAAAACACAGTGCTCCCTCCGTTTCAAGTACCGTGTTGTTTGATGAAACAGGTAGAACTGGCAAGAACTACGGAGTAATAAGCTTATTGGCTTCCGTTTCTTTGAACTACTACGATGACTAGGCACGCTCGAAGACAGCGACGCACCTGAGGCCCTGAGGGAAAGGAAACCATACGACCAGGTGTGATCAGCACGGTGCCTCGTCCGTCCCTGATCCTGTGGCAGGCGCCGACCGTGAGCGACTTCGATGAGCGCGACACCTCGCTCACTTTTGCTTCCCATCACACAAGAATCCACACCGTTAAAGATTGTGTCAGCGAGCGGTTCAAAATCACGGACAAGCCGTTTTCGACCTGAATAGTGTGTAGACCTCTCTGCCTCTGATCGACATGTAATGTAATCAAAATGTTTGAGGCTCCGTCAGAGAAATTTCACAAAAAATTTGTAAAATTTTTAAATAAATCAGTTTAATTTCACAAAAAAATATAAAAATTTCAAATGGGATCTGAATTTGTGCCGAACAACTCAAATGCGGAGGATTAGTCGGATGTGGCGCCCCAGCGTCAAGATTAATTAGGACGTTGAAAGCGGCTTGCACTGCACCTCAATCATTCAGCGGCTAGCAGGGCCCGTGCGTGTAGAGCACGATTCAAAAGCTGGAGGTACTCCATCCGTCTTAAAATAATTTTAAGTGATGTTTTGATTTTTTAAAATAATTATTTATTTTATTTAAAAATTTTACGAAAATACAAAAATAAACAAATCAAATTTAAAGTACTTTTAATAATAAATTATTTTATAATAAAATAAATAATTTTTTAATAAATTTTTTGAATAAGACAAATGATCACATATGTGTGTTTGAAAATTTAAAATAATTGTGTGTTTAAAAATTTAAAAAGACAGTTATTTTGAAACGGACGGAGTACTTAGTCAGTAGCACAAATTTATCATAATTTTCGGACTAATTATTATATGATCCATGCGAACCACATCCACCAGCAAATGGAAGTAGCAATCCGGAGCGATAGTATGCCATGCCATAGCTGCTGATTTGATTTTTGTAGTTTGTTCCAATGGAAACCATGGACCGTGTCTATGCTTCAAAAGAATGAATGATCATATCAGTTCTTTTTTTAATTAAAGCTAAGTGCTGATTAGCAATAAGACAAATATTTTCATAGAGAATAAAACAAAGTTACATTTTACATCGTGAACAAAATGACTAGGATGTAAGTGGGCATGCTCACGAACTCATATCTAATTCAAATTTTACAGATAACATACATATACCAATAAAATTTGAACTAAATTTAGTCCTCATGAGTAACATCTCTAAAAATAACTTACTTAAACGGGGGAGGGGGAGTACTGTACGTGCCTGAAAGAAGCAATCGTGCCAATTCGTTGCCTTGGTTTTTGTTTTCTTTAAGCAAACATTTCGTTGTCAGTCTTGATGGGTGGTGTCCAACGCCAACCGCACGAGGCCGGCCGTATTTAATTAGAGCAAATTATTATCTGTCGAATGACGCACCAAACACAGGAATCAAATCGTCGTGCTTGACAGCTTGCTAGCATGGCAACGTAGGAGCAGACCAGTTGATCAGCAACTAAATCACATTATCCACAACACCGTACGTACGCACAAGTACTTGTACAGTATTCACATCTGGTTTTCGAATTTCAGGAAAAGGGAGAAAAAATTATTTTGGTGAGGACCATTGCTCTTTGTGGGAACTTTTGAAAATTGCAAATATTCATTTTTATGCAGCTAATTTTCAGAGGAATGCTGTTTTGAGCGTTACTACAACATGACAACAATGTAAAAGAACCATTCAGACTAGCGAGCAGAACATTGTAAACCATTGCATTTGAGATGTTTGCTTCTTATGGATGGAAATTTGATAATAAGGCTTTGTCAAGCATAATGTTTTACCTTTTCAATATAGTAGTCGTTTGCTTTTCATCTTCTAGTTTCTTCACTTATGAGGCTATGTGCGCAACACATAGCGGCAGAAATACTACACCATTTAAAAAAAATCACAGGGAGATGATAAGATAAGGCTTCCTTTAGAACGCAAGATTTTCGTAGAAATATCACAAGAATTTCACAGAAAAAACGCATAAATTAAAAAAAAATTCTTTGTTCTAAAGAAGGCCTAAAAAGGAACAAAGAAAAGGGTGAAAGGTGCGTTTAAAAACACAGAAAATGTAAAGCTATATTACTTTCTCATGGTATATTACAAGCTCAAAAGTGCAGGCATGAAATTTACATAAGCTCACCAAATGCAGCACATCAAGAGAGCTTTATGGCTATATTAAAACAAGCACATAAAGCGCACAATTCAAATGAATCCCTCTCACACATAATCTAATGTCAATCCCTTAATTATAACAAATTTTAGTGAAAAAAATCTTTCAAACAGAACTGCACACACACCCTGAATGGTATACTAGCCAGGATCAAAACGAATCTTTTGCTGTACTATTTTTTATTTTTTGAGGACCATTTTATCATTTTTAAATTTTTCTTTTTTCGTCAGCGTCAGAGTCCTTACTCGTTAGACGCCGACGGCGACAGCAGCGATCGCCGGCGTCTCCGGCAGCGAGATGTCGTCTTCGTTGTCGTCACCGAAGAGCGATCCGATGACCATGAACTCCCCATCCTCGTCCTCTGCTACGGTCACGGCGGCCTCTTCTTGGATTCGCCTCTGCCATTTCTCCCGGTACGAGTTGAGCTTCTCCAGCTTCAGCCCCTCTCGGAAGCTCTCGATGAACTTGTCCGCCTTCGCGTTCACGTCGGGGCTCGCGCAGTACGCTGGCGCCGGAGACGCCGTGACCGAAGGCGCGTCATCCTCTCCCTCCGACACCAGCGGCTGCGGCGGAGGAGGTGGAGGCAGCGGCGGTGAGGGCGGCGGCAGCGGGTAGTAGGTGTAATAGACGCGCCTGGGGTACATTGGCGTCTGCTGCGGGTCACTCTGCGTGTGCGCACGCGTCCTGACGGGTGGCGGCGGCGGTGCTGGTGGAGCGGGGCGAGACGAAGGCGTTGGCAGTTTCTTGGATCGGCGAGTGGGTGGAAGGGGCGGCGCGACGGAGTGGAAGCGTTGACTCTTGCTGCCCTTCTTGAAGAGGTTGGAGAAGATGGAGGACGGCGGGGGAGGCTGCGGCGGCGGTGGCAGGGGCGCGGCGTTGTTGGTGCGCGTAGGGGCGTCGGGGCTCGCCGATTCGTCGGACGGCGGCGGCGAGAAGCGGTCGTCAGAGTGGTGGTGGTTATAGTGGGGCCTTCTCTTGGCCTTCATGGTTATGCTTTTGCGCTTCCTCTGGTAGAACAGAGCGATGGCGGACGCCAGCTCCTTGGCGCCGCCCACGCTCCCGTTCCGCTTCTTCTTGCTGCGCGACGACGTGGACGGACGCCGAGGGGTCTGCGGCGGCGGCGGCGTCCCAGGTGGGAACATCGCAGGCGGTGGCGGCAGCGGGTTCCTGACCTCTTCCACCACGATCTCTCGCTCCAGCTCCTCTGGTCTCGGCAGATTTTCGACGCTGCGGCCGCGCCGTCGCGGCCGGGGAGCCCGCGGCGGCTGCGACGGGTTCCTGACCTCGTCCACAGTTACCTCCGCCTCCAATTCCTCTGGTCTCGGCAGCATCTCGAGGCTGCGCCGTCGCCGGCGGGGAGGCGCTGGCGGCGGAGGTTGTGGTTCCGCAGGCTGCACCACCTCGACCGGCGCCGCCTGCTGCTCATGCATCGCGTCCAACGCCCCCGCGCTCCACCTCCTGCTCCTCGCCGGCACCGACGCCGCCTCCATCGTCTGCAGCCTCTCCTCCTCCATCCTGGGCGCAGGGATCCTCTCGACGCTCGTCCTCCGCCTGCGCGGTTCCCGAGGCGGCGACCCCCTGCGCTCGACGACCGTGTCGACGGTGATGGTCTTCACCTCGGGCGCCCGCACGTCCCACTCCCAGGTCCGCTCCTGGCGTAGCTCCGGGCGGCGCACCCGGTACAGCTCGGCGTCGTCGCGGAACCGCCACGCCGCGTCCGGCGACGCGAGGGCCCAGACACCGTCACCCCCTAGCCGCAGCTCCGGGTACGAGCTGCTGCTCTTCATCCGCCGGATGCCCGTACGCGCGCGGTCCTGCTGGACGCCGGGGTGGGCGGAGAACGAGCCGTAGCTCTCCGTCTCCCACGGCGCCGTGACGGCCGGCGCGGGCGACATCTGCCGCGGCTGCTCCTTCTTCCCCGCCGTTGACGCCTCCGTATTAGGAGACTCCGCTTCGCCGTCACCCCCGCCGGCGCGTCCGAGGAGCCCGCAGAGGATGGCAAAGAGGACGAGGCAGAGGTTGACGACGTCCCACCCGCTCTTGAAGTTGATCCCGCCGCGGCGGTACCCTCCTCCGCCGCCTCCCCCCGAAGACCAAGACCCTCCCCCGCGCCGCGCCGCGGACGGCAGGAAGGGCAGCAGTAGCAAGGCGAAGAGGAGCACGACGAGCCAGACCTTGGCGCCGGCGGGACCGCCGGCACTGTCGGCGTCGTCTCCGTCGGCTCCGCTGGCGCTAGTGCTGGGCGCCGCCGCGCCGTCGACGGGAGCGGAGGAACCGGTCCGAAGATGGGTGGCGTCCATCGCATGCAGCGCCTCCTCGTCGTGGCACGGCGTGGCTTTGGTCTTCTCGCGGCGCGCAGGAGGAGGTGATTCGAAAAGGCGAAAGGGCGGAGCGCTGTGACGTTGTTAGCTTTTTGGTCGGGTTGAGAAGACCAAAGCCTCTGAAACACGAGATGAGATGATGATTCGGTTGGAAGAAAGGTTAGCAGGCTTGCATTATTTTATTTCAAGGAAGGGCGCTGGGAATGATTAGGCGAGCCACTGCGCTGATGGGGTGGAAACTTACCAAGGTTTTCGAAACCAGAGTTCGTACCATTTTGCGGTGTCAAAAATCGGTCCATTAGTTGATTTTAGTTCGATTTTTGACCCAAAAAAAAACGATTATTTTGTAAACTTAGATCGAACTGATTTCATTGATTTTTGTGAAAAAAGGTTTACACGAGTTTTTAAAACTCTGCACTACCCACTGGCCAGGCGGTGCCGAGCCGTCGGGCGTCGGGGCGGCCCAAAAACGGCAGAGAGGAAACCGAAGTGAGCACCGTATTTCTGAAGCGGAGTCGGGGGGCGTTGCGCTCTTTTCCGTGGCAGATTGCTTGCCGAACGATTATTTTAGCTCGTCAACCAACCACACGCGCCCGTAGCCGCTGGACCTGGACACAACCGCGGCGGCTGGAAACCGCCTCAACTTTCGGTTGGTTGAACGTGGCACCGTCACTCCGTTCCATTTCCTGAGCTCATCGTGTTAGAAATTGATCTTCACCCGTTTTGGCCCAACGGTTTTAATGGGCCCTTGACCTAATCGCGCCCTGATCGGGAGCGCCCAGCCCATTATGACTGGTGGACCCCTGTCGCCAGCGCTACAATAAATAGAGATGGGGGGCCGGCCGGAACTCATAACCTAAGTTCATCCGTACCGCCGCACCTCACCGACATCCCAAAACTCGATCTGTGAGGGAGCGCTGTGCCGACGGGAAGCGCCACCGCCACGACGACCGCCGCAACCGAGAGATCGACGACGTCGCCGTGACTCCAACGCCACTGCCCTCTTCACCGACCGACGCTGCCCAAGCGCAGAGGACCGCACCGACAAAGGGCAGATGGCCGGATCGTCTTCCTCGACTCCGGCGACCGGATCTGAAGGTATTGACCACCTCCGAATCACAGATCTATTCCCGACACAGATACTCTCGGATCTACACTCCTAGACCAAGAGAAAAGATTACAACATTGGCATCAGAGCCAGATCTAGGAGTGGATCCCGACGAGTATGGAAAAACTCGCTAGAACCCTACCCGCGAGCAAAGATCCGAAAGAAAAATTGTAGCCACGGGCTATATTGTGGCGGACGCCTAAGGCTCCGCGAAAGAACCGCGAAAAAAAGAAAGAAAAAGAAAAGAAAAATAGAAGCCGAAAAAAAAAATCCCGTAAAAGATCTGAGAAAAAAAAGCCCCCTCGCGCCGCGCGCGCGGCGCGACGTTGCGGGGCGCGCC
>BCLF01000036.1:2135461-2153642 GCA_001602275.1 Zoysia japonica
ATGTTATGAGGCTACGGGGCAGGTGAACTGGCTTAAGAAGTTCATACCCGGTTTAAAAGTGGTTGACGACATCTATAGACCACTTAAATTGTACTGCGATAACGAACCCGCAGTAACGTATGCACACAACAATAAGTCAAGTGGTGCTGCCAAACACATTGACATAAAGTACTATGTTGTGAAAGATAAAGTTCGGGATTAAATCATAAGTCTTGCATATAAGCACCGCAAAGATGCTAGCGGATCCGCTTACTAAAGGCTTACCACCTAGAGTATTTATAGAACATGTTGTCGGCATGGGTTTAAAGGAAAGCCTGTGACTCCTGAACTAAAAGATGGCCCAAAATGTATAATAACTATTTCAGAACAGAAAAATATATTGTAGCTGTTAAGTCTATCGGCGATTGATCGTGATGATGAGACAGTTCTATACATTAACCTGTAATGGAATGAGTGAAGTTAAAAGTAATAAAGATAAAAGTAAAAAGTGAGATCAAGGGGGAGAATGTTAGAAATTGATCTCCACCCGTTTTGGCCCAACGGCCTTAATGGGCCCTTGACCTAATCGCGCCCTGATCGGAGGCGCCCAGCCATTATGGCTGGTGGGCCCCTGTCGCCAGCGCCACAATAAATAGAGGTGGGGAGCCGGCCGAAACTCATAACCTAAGTTCATCCGTACCGCCGCACCCCACCGACATCCCAAAACCCAATCTGTGAGGGAGCGCTGTGCCGACGGGAAGCGCCACCGCCACGACGACCGCCGCCACCGAGAGATCGACGACGTCGCCGTGACTCCAACGCCACTGCCCTCTTCACCGACCGACGCTGCCAAGCGCAGAAGACCGCACCGACAAAGGGCAGATGGCCGGATCGTCTTCCTCGACTCCGGCGAGCGGATCCGAAGGTATTGAACACCTCCAAACCACAGATCTATTCCCGACACAGATACTCTCGGATCTACACTCCTAGACCACCAGAAAAGATTACAACACATCGATCACGCGGGCTTTCTGGCCATCATCGCGCGCGCCGCTCTTTGCCCGTGGCTTACCGCCGAGCATCGCAATCGCATCGCCAAGACCAGATAGATGCACGGTCACGGACAAGGACATGTAGATGGCGGACGATTGGGAAGAAGAAAGAAAGCACCGTACGCACAGCGCCCTGCTATGCGTACGATCAGACACCCTGATCCGAGAAAAGAACAACAAATGCACAGTGATCAGCTAAGCCCCTGCGCACACGCGTAGCAGCTCCTCACAATCGCACGCCTGATCGGCTCAGGTTCATTCCAGTGTTCATTCCATCTCATCCGTCTGCTAGAGATATCTTTCATTGACGCTGTTGGTTTTTGTCACGGGTTTTCGCTTGTTGGGTACCTGGGTCATGGGTGGGGGAGAGAAGAGGCGGTGGCGTGTTCTGGGAGCCGGGGCAGACTTTGGGGTCGACCTGCTGTTTAGTCAGTCCACCATGGCGTCGCGGCGATAGCGGCAGGCGCTGCTTGACGAGTCGACAACATGGAACGACCAAGCCACTCCAACTACTGTTGTCCCCCCCGGAAAAACTGTTGTACGAGATGAGGACTTAGGGACTGACCATATTGTTGAGCGGGACGGAGTAGAGTACCGTACGGGGGAATTCGAAGAAGACTTGCATTGCCGGCGCAGGCAGCGCTAGCGCTGGCTGCTTGTTGGTCGTTCTCAGAGCCAACCCAAAAAAAGAGAAATATCAAGTGCTGGACTCGACTGCCACAAGACACATGGCGTCCGTTCTTCCAGTTGTTCGAATCATCCATGAATTACTACATTCAACACAAGTACAGGACCAAAACTTGGCAACAAGCCATCAGAGAGTTGACGCGAAGAATACGGCTATCAATTAATGGCCACAAACAATGCCTTGCG
Source organism: Zoysia japonica (assembly GCA_001602275.1). NCBI lineage: Eukaryota > Viridiplantae > Streptophyta > Magnoliopsida > Poales > Poaceae > Zoysia > Zoysia japonica. The sequence goes on from BCLF01000036.1 coordinate 2,137,366, forward strand.
GTTCTGCTTCATTCATTCTTTGCCACTGACTAATCTAATGTGCTTGCCGTCAACAGAAAACCTGGAGCTTGAAGCTATCTGCAATAACACGGGACCAGAAACCACGGATCAGAAACAACGCACTTAGGCTCAAACAGGAAACAAAGGAGAAAATCAGTTAAACCAGCCCGATTTTGTTTCGGTGATTACTTTATCCATCAGGGTAGCACGGAGCCCCGCCTTATCTTCAGTCAGACCACATTCCTGAAGCTCCTTGATGACCAGCTTCTGTAGCTTCTTAAGCTTCATGGCCCCATCTGGGTTCTGGGGAAAAAAAGAAACACCTAACCATCAGCACCAGGTAGTTTCCAGGGCAAGATCATATTGAACAAGAGGCACTATCCATAGAGAAGACTCACCGCCTTAAGTGCTTTAGTAATAATCTTCTTCCACTTGACCTTTTGTTTATCTACACTTTTACCCTCACCCATAGCTTTGTTTTCTAATTTACCATTTTCAGATTGTATCACCTCTCCAATACCGGAACTCAAATTTTGCTTTTTTGTAGTATCTGGTTGCTCTGTGGCGTTGTCATCTACTCTCTTCCTTTTCCCAGTGTCTTTGCCCTCATCCCTCTCACTATTATCATTCTTCCCAGCATTCACTTGTTCAGTTTCGACTGCTGGAGCACCACCAGAATCCTTGTTCTCGGGAGTTTGCTCATTTCCATTTGCTTGCTTCTGAGAAGCATGAAAGGCTTTTGCCTTTGCCCTATGCTTCTTTCCATCAGCATGTAGTAATAGTGTTTGCTGGCTAGTGGTAGTGGTCTTGCACAGGCTGTGACAAAAATTAACAATTAGTATAAAGCATTCCCAAGGTATCCATTGATACAAATATTCAAGTTCCAGAATAGAATCATTTTCAAAATTACAAGCTAAATTCCTCAAAAATGACGGGAATGCCACATTGATGAAACTTAAGAACACTTCATTGCATCGACTTCAAGACAAACCAAAGAACATTTCCCTAAAAAATCATGGTCAGGAAAAAAGATGACTCAAAGCTATGATGGAATAGAACAGGGTTGCCAGTTTTCTACTGCACAACAATTTGCACAATCTTTCTGTTTATTCAGTGGGAGTAAATTAGTACACCTGCAGGACCATGGAGGGCGTGTTGAAAGGCCAACATTAACATCCACATCGGCATTTGGCTTTGGTTTTTCTGGCTTACCCTGTGCACCATTAGATGGCTTGTTTTGTCCCTTGGGACCATACTTCTCCTGAAAGTTGTATAAGGGCAAAAATTAGCAATGTTTGAAACATCATAGCATGCACATAAAACAAGATCCATACTAAACAGGCGCCAATGTGTCAATGCACATTGACAGCTACAAAGCCATGAAGGATATGGAAGCGGAACATATCCCTAGAGAACGCTGTGTGGGGATTGGTAAATCCTGATCTGTTTACAAAACTAACAAATTGGTTACAAACTGAAAATCCCATGGGTGCTATCCTAGCCTCTCACAGTTAAAACCAAATGGAAAATATTAATAATCCCAGATGTTGTAATTCCATACTCCCTCTGTTCTTAAAATGATGTCGCTGTTGACTTTTACAATCAACTTTGACCATTCACCTTATTCAAAAAATTTGCTCGAATGTGTAAAATTTTAAGTTATGATTCAAATAATTCTAATGACAAATCAAATTATATCAAAATATATGAAATTTATCAAAAAATTTTGAATAAGACGAATGGTCAAAGTTGAATTTAAAAGTCAATGGCAACATCAGTTAAAGAACGGAGGGAGTACATAGTTTATGCAAAAATAATAATAATAATAAAGTTGTCCTAAGTCCCATACTATACATTACAATTGACTGTGAGTAAGTTGGAAGAAGCTGCAAGAGGTGGCCAAACAGTCGACTAGAAAACGATGATTCTAAGGTAAATAAAACACCCCTATTTCTAATGCAACACCAGTTCATCAGTAGGACATTATCTCTGGCTCTCTGCACTACCAATTGCACTACAAAGCATACGGCATTTCACTAGAACCACATATATTAATATAAATAGTAAATTTCACACTATAATGCGGGGACACTGGGAAATGGAGGAAAGCATAGCATTTCATCGGAATCGCACATAGAAATAGCAAATGGTGCACTGTGTGAGCGGGAAAGAGAGAGAGAAACTCACGGCCTCGGAGATGCACTGGGTGTGCCCCTGGACGGTGTCCTGGCTGAAGAACTCGCCGCAGTCGATGCACGACAGCTGCAGCCGTAAACAATCACCGGTAAGCATCGACCCCACGAAGGATACCGACAGAGAGTGGGAAGGGGCGTGCGCCGCTCACCTTGTAGGCAGAGCAGGAGCGGAAGTGGCCGGCAAGCTTGGGTTTCTTGAGGTTCTCGCCGCAGTCCTCGCACTGGAACCACACCATGGCTGCACCGCACGGAAGCTTCTGGAGGCGCCGCGCCTCTCGGAAGACGGAGCTAGGGTTTTTGGCCGGCAGGCGAGGCAGCGAGGAGACGAAAGTTTCTGCAGGGACGGTCTAGGCCCAACGTAACATTGGGCCTCCCCTTTTGGACCATCCATTTACTAGGATTATCTTTAGATCACCTCTGAACATCTTTCAATAAAATAAATTAGTTTTTAAAAATATATGATCATTTTGGTGGAGAATCTAAGGTGCTGTTTTATATGCGGTCTACAGAGGTATTATAGCTGAGATTGATGATTACGTATTTTGTTTGTTTTAGACAGTAACGGTAATTGATCCCGTCCGTCAGCCAGTTTCCTCCAATACGCAACAAAAGGTAGGCAATCATGGAAGAAAAGCTGCGCATAACACACCCTCCGGTGCATCTCAATCTCTCTCCTCTTATTTTAAACTAGTCTCAGTGCTCGTGATAACGCTACGATAAAAAAAATAATTAAAAAATAATATATTAATATTAAAATGTAAAGTTTCTTATTCTTCACCATAAATATTAAATACACACTAATTATTCAAAGTTTACATGCATCATATCTAAAACTACTTCACGTAACGCGGTGGCACGTGCACTGGCAGACCGGTGGCAGGACGCGGCGGACCAGGCGAAACCGATCGATGTCGACGAGAAACGATGCGGTGCGGATGGATGGTAACGGTGGAGTGTTTTTTGCTATTATAGTACCGTGTAAGTATAACTTTGCTCAAATGGCACACACTTCGTGGGCTTCATCAAAATAGTTCTTTTGTGGGTAAGGCTTATCTAAGATAGTATTACCAAAGATTTAAACTTATTTTCATTTGATTTTTGAAATTTTTTACATGGAATACCGATAATATCATTCTAATTATATGCATGCGATAATCTAATTAAATTATTTGACGTTTTTGCTTCGATATATCTTATAGCATTTGAATCAAATTGAAGCTGCGTACAAAATGATAAAACACCTAACATAGGTTGTAAAATATGCTTTCTAGCCAAGTTAGGCTCCTTCTAACTTGGCATCGAATATTGTAAATATAAATTATAAACAAATTTAAATTTGTAAATTTTAAAATATAACAATTATATAATTTGATTGATCTTAAAAAATATTTTTATAATATATATAACTTTTTAAGTAAAAATATAAAAAAAATAAATATGAAAGTTATCTAAAACAATAAAAAAAAACTACGTGGGTTGCGGGACAGGTGACCGTGCACGTAAAGTGTTGACTCATGAGTCACGATGGGGATGCACCATGCATCCGCGCAATTTGTTATAGGTTGTTGTAACTAATAATATTATTTTTTATGGATTTAAAATTTAAGAGATCCAGAAAAGCTCGTTCGTTAGATGTGTAAGAAGTATACGTGGAGAGATTTTATCTGTTAGATTTGTAAAAAAAAGATAAATTTAAGTGTATTTTTCATGTTCATATAGTCTAACCTGTTTCTATTGAAGACATTTTACTGCGTACGTAAAAAAGAAAAACTACTTTTTAAAGCGTAGTGATACATCTCATCTTTCTCGCTATTAATTCTCATGCCTAACTCAAAATGAGTAAATTGGGATAGAGAGTAGCTCTTATCGACCCTCCACAACATATTCATATTGAAATGGGCTTTCATAACTGGATACTCCGTACCTTTCATAAGTAAAATTTGGGTGATAAATATTTGAATTAATAGTACTTATGATATAGTGAAGTATCTGAAGCTTTGATGGAGAGGAAAACGGGAGTTATATATTCTTGTTAAAGCTCTCTTTTGGGTTATACCGTTACACCCACGAGCGGTATGGTTAGCCGCAAATTAAATATGTGAGCTTTGCAGAAACTCGAGAACCGCATCGTTTAACATAGAAAAAATATGCGGCCATTGCGGGAATCTAATAACTTGTACACTAAACACAATTTACCACTTTATTATTACATATACAACTAGTCTAAAATATTATTACTTTGAAATCATGATTTTTAACTTGTTCTAATGAGTTTAAAGTTGGACACTAGAATTAAAACTTCGCGTTCACATTATAAAATTTCAACGAATTTGATTAAAATTTGTTGAAGAATATTCTAAATAATAGCAAGCAAATTAATATAAGTAGAATAAACATAATAAAGTTGTGAGCTTTTGCAGGTTGTTGCATACGTACCCGCTTGTCCGATGAGTTTTGCGAACGAATCATTGTTAAACCGCAAAAAAAAATATCTTTAATCTACATAGTTTTTGCGAGGCGAATATACGAGCTAACAATAATACCCGTTCCACTTGTATCTTAAATACCGATCCACGTCCTTTCCCCCCCTAATTTCGCTGACTTTTTGAATGTAGAAGCAGAGGCAAGTTAGAATTCATTCGTTGTATGGTAGCTTAAGGGCAAGGTTCAGTTTTGATTGCTTCAGTTGTTATCGACTCGATCACCATGTTTTATGTTACAATCCCCGTCTAAATACTCCTGTATAAATCTTGTGGAAACAATATGAGGTGAAAAATGATAATATTGTGAAAATCTCCTTCAGAACGTAGTGAAAAGACCAAGGAGTATTTGATAAACATATGATGAATCCATTATAACGTTGGTTCGATTTTTTCTTGCTGGTTTGGATTGTAAGATTCTGCAGGTCCAAGATGGCTCGCCTGCTCCAATGTTGAGTTCGTTTTGGAAGGACCAAAGCTGAATATAAAAAGGAAAACAAAGCTGCTTTTTAATTCTCTCTCGTGTTGCGTGGCCAGGTGTGGAAATAGAATATTTTATTTGATCAGTTCGAACCGAGTCGAATCAAGTTGGAAGATGTGAACCAAAGAATCTTTCTGCATGGTTCTTATGCTGCAACGTATAAATCGAACCAACAAACATCTTCTCTCTCCTCACGGTTCCGTTGGGGACTACGTTGTGGATGCTCTAACACCTGTTTCTCTTGTACCCTACAAGCTCAAATGTACATTTGCCAGATATAGGGAGGCCCAGCTTAACAAAAAGAACAAGGGGCGACGAAGAAAGAAGAATGGAAAACAGGATCACCACCGCGACCAGGAAACATAACCCCTGACACGGATTATGCAATCGGTACCATATATGGGAACACAGCCCTTGGCAGCCCAAATGGCGTAAAAGAAACTGATAAAAAGAACTGGGCTAAATAATGTACTAAGGCATCGGACTAAAATTTGGATTCTCCAAATCTATAGGTTCCTACCAATTTGTCACTGGCTGTTCACCAAACCATGGTTAGGTTTTACTCTTGAACTTCCGGTGTGCCTTGAGGTCAACTACAATAACGGTAATGTTGTCTTTGCTCCCCTTCTGCAGAGCAAGCTTTGACAAGCATTCAGCAGCAGCTTGAGCTGCTGGGTCTGCGGAATCACCTGTTCGTGGGGCAGATGACGAGCTTGTGCCATTCTTTTTATGCCATAGAAGTATCCGTTTGCGTGCTACATCACACACCTCTTCATTTGTCATCACATCCCAAAGGCCATCGCTGGCAAGAATAAGACACTCGTCATCCTTTGCCCGAGGGACGATAGTGACCTCTGGGACTGGAATTATCCATGGCTTCAGATATCTGTCACCTGCAACACATGGAAGACTTCAGAAAAAAAAAATGATACCATCTATGGCTTTTGTTTTATATACAGAGCATTCAATTACTACAAGAGCAGATATGAAACGGTAAAAACGCTGACAACTCTCACAAGAACCAGATGTCACAGCGGCTACTGGCCAGAGGAGAAAAATCCACAACTTAGCATTTTATAAGACAGCCTGGAGTGGAAATTTTGCATTAGAATAGAGAATCTAACATAGCGACCTAGTACTTAATTAAAGAATTTTCAGCATCAACATAACAATCTCTGAAATTATCATTGGTTTGAATGCATCACATTCTATCGTCAGTATTGTCCATATATGTATAACAATGTTATAAAACATTGTGGCTTCACTCAGGTCCAAGAATATAAATGCACAATACAATATGTCAAGAATAAAAGAATAGACATAACCAACACATTTAGTTGGCATAATAATTGGTTCTCGCCAATCACAAACTTTATCCATCATTACTAGAGCCTGTAGCTAGCATGTACTTATTCTGGTTTCTAAAGAAGTCACAGAAAATGCGGTTCTATGGTTTGAGTACCAAATATGCCTAGTAGGGCATTCAACTAGCCATATGATTCTGTTTCTATATTAAATAATATAATGGTCTAACAAATAATATTCCCCATTATACCACAAAGAACAAAGATACCAGACTCACGACAAATCACTGATTTACAGCTTCCATGAGCTGACTTAAGCTAACAGCTGTACAGTAGACGCAATACTTACAAACCATTTGCACGTAATGCTGCTTTGGAGTCCCAAAACTATCTTAAGTTTTCAAAAGAAAGAGGGAAGAAAGTCCAAGTATCCCAAACATACCCTAAGCAAAGCCCAAACTTTATATTGACACATGTATCAAGATATGCTCACTATTACCGCTAAATTAAATGAAATTAACTAATACTCCCTCCATTCTAAAGTTGATGTCACCGGCTAGTTCAAATATAATTTCAGAACATAGGGAGCAGGTATAAGTAACATGTGTCGTAATAAATTCAAAAGAAAAGCTGCATGATGGTGAATAAAAGCATCCAATGTACAAGAACAAACACCATTCAAATCATACAGAACATCCTTGGAAGGGAACATAGGTTTTCTGACCTTCCTACTTGATCATGTAATGTAGCACCCAAGAAAAGCCACCCAACTATTCAAACAAAGATACCTCATATTTTGAAAGAGGAAAGAAGGATGATACATATAAACTGGCTGCATAGTTTTCACTTCTCAGAAACTCACAAAATAGAACACTTTAAGCCTAGATGAAGGGACTGAGAATGCAGACCAACCTATCTATCACACATGGGCTTCTGAAAGAACATGAAAAAACCAAAAAATTCTTCAAGGACTCTTTGACTTCCTAAACATAAATGGAGTTTACAACGTATTTGGAGCAATTGGAACTATGATAATTCCGGACAGGAAGCATAGTTTTATGCTTATTATATACTCTAAGGCCTTGATCTTCCTGACCAATTGAAACTGGAGACCGAATCCAATGAGTGGAGAAAGAATCGGAATCTCTGGGTGTAAACAACTTTGCAGACTGGACTTTCATGACAATATACTCTTTTCGGATGCTCAAAGGTGGATGATTATCATCATGAAATCAATTTTCAGCACCATGTACGATATAATAAAACAGGGCACAATCCACTTCCAGAACTTTTTATATCTATGGAGTCTTACGGAAGAAAATGCAATGCATAGAAGATTGAAAGAAAAAATACAACACATGATCTGTACAGAATCATGTAATATTCTATAATTAGGAGGGGAGGAGAACTGTTCCATGCTACTAAATGCATACTGATTGGATCGGTAGACAACTGGAACTATTCGCTAACAAGGAACATGGTCCCTCCTCTGTTCTAAAATTGTTGTCGTTTGAACTAACTGGCAATAACAATTTTGAAACAGAGGGGGTATATAACTTGGTTCTTGTGTAACCTTACTGACCAAATAAGCTTATCAAGCTACCATGTTAGCTAAGCTAGCTTGCCCAATTAGGTTACATTAAAGATTGACAGAAGTGCATCATGCATCAGCGCATATAAATTCTAGGTAATAGTCATTCAATCCATAAACTTGATATTGTGGACTGCACACTACACAAGAATCATAAATCACCATGCAGCAAAAATTGTTATCGACCAGTACATTCTATATCACCAAAACAAGGAAGATGGTGTATTGGTGTACACAGTTTATAGTACTTCATTGAATTGAACCTGTGGACAGTCAGGAAGAATGTCCAAACATTCCAAATTGTAATAGAAAAACTAGGTGACTTCCAATATTATCACTAAGGCAGTGTTATGAAGATTTATAACATGCATACCAATTGATCGCGACATTGCAAGAACACCAAAAACTCGATAACCGTTCCACTGTATGACCTTGCCACCCTCTGCCTCTATCCTTGCATACTCATCCTCCCTGTTAGGCTAACAAAGCACACACAGAGAGGAATCCAGTCAACATCAAATTAACATGTGAACTAAAAGGACAGATAAAAAAATTAAAAGCATGATAGGAGACTTTACTTTATGATCCATCGACAAAGGCACGGGCTGCTTGCCACGGCAGAGCACTGCCCGTGAATCTCCACAATTGGCGACAATGATATGTGAGGAACAGATGATAGCAACCACTGCCGTCGAACCCACGGTCTCAGGTGCCACAGGTTCTAGCACAGCAGTGGCATCGGCATCGCTTATGCCTGTACTACAATCACCATCTCGGCTCACCTTGCCCCCAACCTCATCATCCACTCTGGAGAAGCAATCCACAAAGGCTTTTTCCCACTGCTTCTTGAACTCAACTTCACCCAAATTAGCAGTACAAACGGTACCCTCTATCCTGCGCAGCCGCTCCACCAGCGCGACATGGAGGCGGTCTCGACAGTAATCTGCAACCTGAAAATGAACCGAACAAGTACACTCAATTGTGGCTGGATGAAACACCAACAGTTTGATTTGCTCACTGTGCTCAAATCATCAATGTGGGCTTACCTGCGCACCACCGTGGCCATCATAGACTCCAAAGAAATGCGATGGCAGACGAAAAGTCATGGGGTCGAGCCCATCCACCACAGCATTACCGGTGAGCATCCATAGCGGGACGTCGAAGAATCGCGGCACCGTGGCAATCGCGTCCTCCATCTCGGGGCGGCGGCCACATATGGACGTGTAGCCCCACAGCGGCACGCAGTCCACCGCGAAGACGCTCCTCCCACCGGCCGCGACCCTGGCCTCCGCCTCCACCGTGGCCGCCGACGCCGCCGAGTCCTCGAACACCATCGCACCACCCTCGGATCCCGCCGCGGCGCCGAAGAACCCCAGCCCGATCCCCTCGAAGTCGGCGCTCGCGACGCTGCTGCAGTCGCTGGCCACCGAGCACGGGCTGCCCGCCGCAGCCTCCTCTCCCCCTTCCGCTTCCGCGCCCGGTGCCAGCGCGTCGCCGTCCTCCACCACCACCGCGGAGGCCGTCCTGACGGGCGGCAGCACCGTGGGGATGGGAACTTCCTCCATGGCCCCCGCGATGGGTTCCGCGGCCGCGGCAGCGATAAGCGTGAGCCCCGCCGCGTTGGGGCTAAACGCAGGCGCGGGCGGCGCGGAGAGCGGGGCCACCACCGCCACGGCGTCCTCCATCCCTGCGGCTGCAGCCTCCCCCTCCGCCACCGCCGCCGCCCTGTCCTCCAGGATCACGTTCCGCCCACTCCAGCTCAGCTCCTCCTCCGCAGCGGCAGAGGCGCCACCTCATGGGCCTCCAGATCTGCGCCGATCCGGCCCCGAATCCGGCCGCCGCCCATGCCTCACGCGGCTCTCGAGGCAGCAGGTCGCCACGCGGATCCTAATCGCCACACGCAGCACCCTCCTCTCCTCGTGACGAAGCGAGCAAGCGAGCAAGGAGAAGGGAAGCAGCAGCGCGCCGTAGCAAGCAAGGCAGCAGCAGCACGCGCCCTCGCCCTTGGGAACGTGGAAGCGGAGAGCGAGCCGAGCCGTTCCGGTAATTGTTGTCGAGGGGAGAGAAGTTACCGGCAGAGCAGAGTGGTGGGAGTGCGAGGAAAGCTACGTGCACCTCGTCCCGTGCGGGTGGGGTGGACAGGTGTCGCGGCCGCGCCCGCGCCTGTGGGGATGGGACGCGCGGATCGCCTGCGCCGCCGCGAGCACCCGGCAGCGGCGGGCCGCGTGTCGAGTGGAGGCTACGGGCGCGTGGCGGGGGGCGGGTGGGCGCGTGCAGCGAAGACTGTGCTGGCGGTGAGGTGGCGGAACGGACGGGATGGGCGGATGTACTGGTTGGGCTGCTCTGGTCATCTGGTGCAGTGTACGGTTTGCAACCCGCCATGGTCCCGCTTATCAGGTCTGGCCGCCTGACTCTGCCAACGCTGGTGCTGCGCTGGCCCTAGTCCGTCCTCTGTTGGCCCCGTATGGAGAAAATGTTCATTTTACTTATTTAATCGTCGTTTTAGGCGTCGCTACGTGATTTAAGTATAGTTAAAAAAAAATATTGAAAATAAAAAATATATATTAAGAAGCGAAAATGATACGTAAAAAAAGAAAACTTGTGAACTTTAAAATGATAAAAAAATAATATACTTCCTCGTGCCTATCAAGGTCTTTTGGATCGTAGAAAATGGAAGAAAAGATTAATAAGCAAAATTTTTCAACATCTCTTCTCAACATCTTCTGATTGAAAGTGACATTTAAAAGCTTGTAGATCTGACAGATCAACAATTCATGTCTCTTTTGAAACTCTTTTGAAACTTAGGACTGTAAAAACATAGGAAAAAGAAAAATGTAGGATTAGACCCCCTTTGGAATGCAGAAATTTTTCCTTTTTCTTATGTTTTTTCTGTGAAATTAAACTAATTTCTGTGAAATTCTTGTGAGATTTCTGTGAAATTCATGTGTTCCAAATGAGGCCTTAGAATTATGTACCCATTGCAATCCTACAGGAATTTATAATGCAGAAAAACTTCCTACAAAATGTTTGAATATGACACAAGAAAAACACAGGAATTAGATGAGAGAGATAGACAAACAGAAATTTTCCATGAGGTTGGACCTCATGTTAAGGCCACTTTTGGAACACAAAAATTTTACAGAAATTTCACAGGAATTAGTTCAATTTCACAGAAAAAATACAAGAAATAAAATAAATTCCCGTGTTCCAAAAGAGGCCTGAAATCCTCCAAATTTTACGTGGAGGAAGTCATCCTATTAGAATTTCATAGGAATTTTGGGTCTCAATCCTATGTTCCAAAGGGCTCTATAGGAATTCTTCCTGTCGGGTTCAAATCCTACAAAATTTCTTCATTTTTCCTTTGTTTTAAAAGAGCCCTCAGATTTATTTGCTTTTGGATCTTTTTTTTCAGAGGAATTTATTTGTTATAGACTCCATTAGAACTACTTGACTGCAGTTGGTTATTACCTTTTCTTTTCCGGAAAGATTCATGATATTGAGGATTCATGAACTGTATACCTGTTTGGATGGTAGAAATTCATGGTAAGTAGAAACAAGGAATTTTTTTGACATCATCTATGTGCAGAATTAGTTATAGTAATAGCACTTAAATTGATATTTATTCTGAAGGCACCGTACAATTGTATCTTTATGTAAACACATCGGAAAGAATATTACAGAGTACTCCGTATGAGAAATCATTTCTAACTTTAGAACTGCTCCTTAACTGAAATCGGATTGGAAAAAAAATAAAACCGGACAGATTCAGAGGCGGTCATAGGTTCAAAAGCGGTTGGTCTGGTTTACACCTCCTAATTGTTTAGAAAAACCACCGCATCCTCTTTTTGGGCTATAGTATTACAAAGGTTTTTTCTATCACATTTTCAAAAAAATATCGAACCTGACGAGTGGCCTAGAATGGGCCCTTTAGCGCACAACACCAATTTACACCTGAACGAAACGAACAGACTCTCGATTCCAGTGAACACGGTTACCTGTGTGTATTGGGAATAAAAAAAAGTGTAATGACAAATGAAGATAAAAGTAAACGCAAAAAATTTGTAAACTTTAAAAAATATCATCAATGCTCGTGGAGCACAAGGGCTTCTCAAATACTACGAACCAGGAGTAGACAGTTTTAGGGGCGATTTAGTTCAGAGGTGGCCATGGCTGAGAAGCGGTTGGTTCGGTTCACAGGTCCTCCGTAATTGTTTAGAAAGCTACTGTACCCTCTTTTTGAGCTGTACTATTACAAACGTTTTCTTCCTGTCGCATCGACATTTTCAGAAAAATATCAAACCATATGAGTGGTCTGGAATGGGTCGTGTTAGTAGCGTACAACCAATTTACACCTGAACGAAGCGAATCGGGATTCCGGTGGACACGAGTCCCTGGAGTCCCTGAACAGCTTTCGCGACCCGAAAGGGAAGCCGAGAAAATGACGCGCCAGCTATCGGCCCGCTCGCCACGTGGAGCCGCGCGGGCCTGGACAGAAATCCACTCCTACCACCCGTCTGATCCTCGCGAACGAACGGGCGGCGGTCATCGAAAGATTCGTCTGCGGATCCGCTCGTCCCACGGCGGCGTCACGAGAAGCTCGGCGATACTCCACGCGCCGGCGACGGCGACAGCAGTGAGCTAGATTGCTCGTCGAGTAGGTTTTGGTTTCCCAAAGCAACGTAGAGTAGCCACTGCCGACCAGACTTTAGACGGCCATGATGACCCAATCTGCTTAATCTAATCGCCAATCACCGCAGCCACCGGTTTTGTGGTCATCATGCTAGGTGGAGCAGGAGTACGTGCAGGTGCCGGATCGGTGGAAGCTCCGGTTTCCAGGAAGCATCGGGGAGGAATCTTGGGCGACCTGACGTTCATTTTTTTTGCAGGCTCCACCGGTCGCCGGCAAGTTCGCCACCAAGCGAGGTTTTTTTTTAAACTCGCAAAGCGAGTTAAATCGACGGTGTCAGTCACAAGGTTTTAAAAATCGAGTTCAGTTTGATTTTTATTTACTCAAAAAATTAGTTGGTTATTTGATTTTAGTACAATGTTAGGTTTGAATTTCGATCGAAAACTGAATCTAATTCTTAATTGAATCGAACTAATTCAAAAAAAAAATGGTAAAAACCAATCGATCAAGATCGTGAGACTCAGTGAATCTACGGACAAATATCGTCATTGCTCATCGATGGCAATCAAGACCACGTTTCGAAAAAGAAACCATCAAAGCCACCAGCGCTTTCTTTTTGGCTTGAAGAAACGAGGCCACGGACACGCGATCGTGCAAGCGGTGTCCAGAGGCGCGCCGCGTCGGCAGGAGGATCGACAGCCGTCCCTTGAAACATGGCGCGTGCCCAAATGGCAGTTTGGTCGTCAGCCTCAGCCTCAGCCTGGCCCATGCGTGGGGCGGCACATGAACACGGATATGGGCCGGCGGGCGGCGGCACCGTCCTCAGTCCTCACATGCGGCGGCATGGCACTTGTGTACTTCTCGGACCGGGAGCCTGAAAAGATGCACTGCTCCTGGACTAGTTGACCAAGGAGTTCATCGCACGGAGACAGTACCGTGTTCATCGCTTGTCAGAGGCGACCTCTAGTATGAAGTATGAACACTGTGTTCATCGGCGAGTTTGTGTGAGCATTCCAGCAGACAATGGCGATGAAAGTGTCAACGCAACAACCGGATGATGCAGCGAGCGACCGAGCTACAGTTCAGCACTAGCAGTATCCCATCCGTTAACTTTCAAAACGAAAAATGTATTACTCCATAATAATTAGTAAGAATGAAATGATATTCTCTTCGTTTTTAAATTGACATCACCATTGATTTTTAAAATCAATTTTGATTATTCGTCTTATTAATTTTTTTTAATAAATATCATATATTTTGTTATGATTTGATTTGTTATTAGAATTATAACTTAAAAATTGCAAACTTGAACATATTTTTAATAAAATGAATGATCAAAATTGATGTTAGAAATCAACGGTGATGTCAATTTAAGAATGAAGGGAGTATCTATTGCGGAATAGATTTTGAATCTTAAGATTGACAATGAAAAGTGAATGGAGTGAATAGTAATAATTAGGCATAATTCACCCCGATTGCAGCTAAGAGAAAAGTATTCAATCGATTTTATTTATCGTTCTAACTCTGAACATGAATATTATGAAAATGTAAAAAGAAATATTGTGATATGGTGAATAGAAAATGAGGATATAGATAGAGATATTAGAGATGTACTGGAGAGAAAAAAAAGGGTGAAAAATGACTACTAATTTGAGGAAGAAAGGTACTTAAAGTGTAGAACGACAAATTGAAACAGAGAGTAAATTGAAACAGAGTAGTAGTTGAAGAAGCCCAGCTAAAAGATTGCACGATGATATTATCTCAAGAATGTGTGGTCTAAATGGACTTTCTAGCCTGTCCACAGCAAATGTTATTTTATGAACTATTAAACTGAAAAGGAAGACGCTGGTCAGGTTTTGCTGTACAGATTACTAATAAGTGAAAGGAACTGGTCAATTAAGCTGGAGCTGTGAGTGATCAAGTCCGAATGAGACAATTTGCACTGTTACATTACATCGATCACATCGTATCATATGTCAATGGGTTTCGTTGAGTGAATAGAACACAGATTAGTTGAAATATGAGGCGCAGAATCAACTGCATCTGCAAGCTGACGCTACCACAGACAAGCCTGAAGCCTCTGGGTGGGTAATCGTCGCGTCAAAATCAAAATCGAAGAAACACAACGTACACAAGGGCATTGTTCTCCAGTTTAATCATCTGAAGACTTCTTTTTGCGCAAATTAAACTGTATACATATAACATTTGAAGTGGGGAGAGCAAAGGGTGCCCAAATTTTCCCAATGATGTTTTACATCACATCCTTTCTCTACTTAAACCGTCTCTAGATCAATCAAGTCATCCAGCTGCGAACAGCGACCAAACCTATCAAAATATTCTTCTATGCTACACCGGCTAAAAGAATTGCTATCAGTACTTGTATTAGTTCAAATTTTTGTACTGCTACCAAAGAAAAAGAGGGAAACCGACGAATCGAGGCACGAGGAGGAAGTGATGCTGATCAGAAGAATGTGGTGCCGGCGAGCCCGCGGTGCAGCAGGTTGTGCGCGATGTTGTCCCTGGCGCGCTTGGCGGCCTCTGAGCGCACGGGGTTCTCCGGCGTGGTCTCGTCGTCGACGAGCTCGAAGCAGATCTCCGGGTCCACCTCCTCGCCGCGGACCTCGCAGATGTTGTGCAGCACGCAGCAGGCGCCAAGCACCACGGGGAGGTCCTGCAGCTTCACCTCGGTCCGTTTCTGCAGGCAGGCCCACCGCGACTTGAGCCGCGCGAACGCCTCCACCGCCACGCGCCGGAGGTCCCCGACCTTCTCGTTGAACGCGTGCTGCGTCCACGTCAGGTTCTGGTGCGTGTACGGCACCAGCACCCAGTCCATCAGCGGGTAGCTCGCGCCGCCGACGAGCCAGGACTCGTGCATCATCCCGGCCGCGGCGCGTTGGTGGATCATCGACTTCTCGAGGACCTGGTCGTCGGGCATGGATCCCGGCCACCCGATGCAGACGTCGGTGAAGGCGCCGTCGGGGCCGACCACGCCCTGCAGCGTGATGGAGTAGGACGTCTTCTGGTTGCGCTCCGTGTGGCGCCGGTTGAAGTAGGCCGTGACGGAGATCTTGGGCGCGATGATGGGGATGTGCGTGGTGTACATCGCGCCGATGACGCCCGGCACGCCGGAGCTCCGCTCGAACGCGGCCTTGAACCGCGCGGCGGCCTCGGCGTCGGGCCACTGGAGGAACCGCGGCATCAGGACGGTCTTGATGGCGCCGCAGACTTCGAGGACGAGCTTGTGGCAGGTGGAGATGCCCAGGCCGAAGCGCTTGGACACGAGCCGGAGCGGCTCGCCCGTGGCCAGGCGCCAGATGCAGACCGCGACCCGCTGGCGGACGGGGATCGCGGCGCGGAGCATCGTGTCCTCCTTGGCCACGGCGGCGCCGAGCGCGTCGCAGATCATGTCGAAGGTCTCGCGGCCCATTCGGAACGCGCGGCGGAACTCGGCCTCGGGGAAGTCCGCGCTGTTGCAGCGGTCCCACCACGCGCGGGACCGGTCCTTGACCCAGAGCCGGCGCTGGTGGTGCGGCGCGGGCGCCTGCCCTGACGCTGCGCGCGTCGGCGAACCCGACGCCGACGCCGTGCCGGCCGCCGCG
>BCLF01000036.1:2154001-2260902 GCA_001602275.1 Zoysia japonica
CGTCGGCGAACCCGACGCCGACGCCGTGCCGGCCGCCGCGTCCTGCTCCGCGGCCGCCACGACGGCAGCCGAGGCCGCGAGCCTCGACCGCTTGGACCTCGCCGAGGCGTCGGCCTCAGCCGCGGCGTCGAAGCTGCCCTCCACCTTGGCGAAGTACTCCTCCGTGGCCCGCGACCGGGCGTCCGCGTTGGACTCGAGCAGCGCGAGCTCCCGCCTGGACGCGTCGGCCGCGCCCGCGCGGTCTGCGTGTTCCTCCGCCTCCAGCGCCGCCAGCGAGGTGAGGATCCCCGCGATGGACCGCTTCTTCCTGCTCCCACCGCCGGCCTCGTCCCCGGGCCCGCGCTGCTGCTGCTTTCTCTTCCGCCCGCCGTTGGTCATCGCGGCCGCGTCGGCGTCGAGCGCGAGCGTCGGCGCGGCGTCCTGGAGGAACGAGTAGTAGACGGCGAAATCGTCGTGCCCTGCTGGGGTTGGGGGTCCAGCTCCAGCAGCACCTCCTCCGCTGGCTGGGGCGCGGCCGTTGGATGTGGATCTCATGTGATATGTATCCGCCCGTGTCAGCTTGACCACACACACGAACACGCAGCCGGGCGCCTCAAAGGCAGCGCAGCGTCCGTCCGTCGGTCTCGGGCGCGCTGTGCCGGTGCCGGGCGCGCGTCAAAGCGAGCGAGCGAGCGAGAGAAATGGAGGAGCCGGTGTGAAAAGGGACGGCGACGTATTAATACCCTTTTGGTTCCCGGAGGAGGCAGGACGAAGATGATGACGACGACGAGTGTGAACGCGGCGGGCCGTTGCTTTCTGGACAAGGAAGGAAAGGAAAGGAAAGAAAAGGAAAACGGGTGAGGTGAGGAAGACGAGTCTGATCCGCCTCCTCTGCCGCCCTGCCTGCGGTACTAGATGGAGGCTCTGACAGCGCGCGTGGAGGTGCGTGCCGGGTTTCGAGTAGGTGGGCGAAGGTAGGGGCGCGGTGGCCTGCCGGAGGCTCGCGGGTACTCCTCTCTTGGCGGTGGCGCGGTCAAACGGCCGGCAGCACAGCGAAATTTGGCGGCGCGTGGTCCGCGCGCCGATGGCTGCTGGCGCGGAAGGTTTCGCGCGGACAGCGCCGTGACCCGCGTGCGTTCGCCTCGCCGACCTGCTGCGGAAGAGTACGCGGTGGCTGACGTCTTGAGTAGGGGCTCCAACCTGCGGCGCGGTCCCGCGACGAACGCGGCATTGCTGATCTGTGGGCGCGCAGGCGGACGTGATCACGTGAGGGGGTGCCCTGCCGGAGTGCCGGGGCTCCAAACGGCAGCCCCTCATGCCATGCGCGGAACCCGAAATTCAGTGGGATTGAAGAAGACTACTCCGTGAATTTGAGTGAATTCTGTTGCGCCGCGAATGGCATTTCGGAATGCTGTTTCATGACTCTTCCAGAGCGGATTCTTTGCAACATCTATAATTTCCTTCTGCATTCAGAGATTATTTCTGGATTCCACTTGACGCACGTCTTTATCTTTGAGACTACGCAGACCTAATCTATAATATCTATATTTGTACTTACTCACTAATTATAAAAATTAATAAATCATCTTTTTTATTTGCATCGTTCGATCATAAAACTCTAATTAATGCTAGCCGTTCATTCTACACTCATCATTTAACTTCTATCCCTTCCCTTTATATCCCACCGGTTTCCATCCTCCACCTCGCATCTCATCCACCTTTGTTTAATCTGACTCTCTCTTTTTCTCAATCTGATTCTCCTTTTTCTTGGATTTATCCATATCCTTATGCTTGATCCGTGGCAGCACCACCCCAATGAAGTTTACCTTTACTCAATCTGACTCTCCTTTTTCCTCGATCCACCCACACCCTCCTGCTTGCTCCGCGGCAATGGAGTTCAAAAAACATGGTAGGGTGCCGACACAACCCCCACCCCGTCACCAACGATGGAGCGCCCTCCCTAGCCCCCCTCCCTCCCGACGAGGAGGAGTCCCCCACACAGCAGGTGTCGGGTGATGGCGTTGTCCTGGTGTTCACAGCCGTGAGCAGGCTATCTGATAGGGAGGCAGAGCCCGTGACGCCGACGGAGAAGAAGCGGAGGCCCAATTCGGCGCCACGTCTCAGTTCAGATCCCTACAGCAGGCGAAGGCATTTACGTGTGTGGTTGAGATTGAGGCTACGACGGCCGAGGTGGAGGCGAAGGCTACCGCCGTGGTCAGGGATGAAGCATCATCGAGCGAATGGGAGTGCCCGGTATTGCTCCGTCTCCCAAGATTTGCAAAATGTTACAGTCGAGAGGGTGCCGTCAAAGCCGAAGCTGCCGCCGCCGTCTCAAAGTTTGGATTTGGGGAGTCTATCTGTTCTCGACCTCTTACAAGTCTATTCTGCTTGAGGTCATTTACCAAGGAGCTGTTCCTAATCCCGTTTTCACTGAAACATTTGTAGCGCACTGCGGTGCACGAATGTAAATGCTTTGATTGACTGGGTGTATTTTGCGCTACTGCATGCTCTCAAGAGCCATTTAAAAAATTTTGTATTAAAGTTAGCGAGCTCGACCTTATTACAGTGTTGTTTTGAGTTAGCTACTATTGTTTTTTAAACTTTCACTAGGAATTTTTAGATCTTGCAAGATGCAGCTAGAAATTTTTTGAAATTTTAAGGAAATATGATTAATCATCATATCCTGTAAACTCAAATAAATTTTATTAAATAGTTTTTATATGTTTTAATTTTTTCATTTATTATGATTATTTCTCTTTTAAGCTTTTTCCATTTTACTATAATAAATCATCATCACCTGCCGATTCGACACAAAAGACCGCGAACGGCGACATGGTCAAGGCAGGGAAGGGAAAGGCGACGCCGGGCCACGCCGAGACGTGAGTGAGATGTGTTGCTGGTCAAATCGGATTCGGTCTGACCACTGACTCGACTATCATCCCATCACCCACGTTTGCTTGCTTCTAATTCTGCGTCTGGGGCCCTGCTCTCCTACCCTGGCTAGCCGGGGCCCGGATTCCCGATATTCTTGGGACGACAAAGTTGCCGATCCGGGCTCTTGCTCCTGCGTCGCATGGAAAATCAGCGGCATTTCGGACGACAAAGTTGTGCAGGCAACAAGTACTCGGTGGTTTCGCCGGAAACAATCGTTGCCTCACACGAATCATTAGCAAAAGTGCAAGCCCTCCTCGTAGTGCCAAGACACATCCCGTCACCATCGGGCTGCCGTCGCCGTCCCGCAAGCAAGGAAGCAAAAGCCCACGCCGCAAAACTGGCAAGACGCGTCCCGGAGCAGGAGCCGGGCGTGGCCGGCGCCGGTCATCAGCGTGACGCGGAGCTGACGCAGGCGCGCGAGGCCCCGTCGTCCAGGGGCGGGTAGCGTCGCGGTCGCGCTCCTCTGCGAGGAAGACCAGAGGAGGGGGATAAAAAAAAGAGCCGGGCCCCGTTGTGCGGGGCGCGCGGCCGCTGCGGCTGGTAAAGGGGCCCCTCTTAAAAAACGGGCGCGCCGAGCGGCCGTTCGCTCGGCCGAACGGACGGCACGGGACGCCCCGCACATCGGAGCCCCGTGCAAAATCCGCGTTAGCTGGTCCCAGAAGCAGCAGGATGACGGCGACGGCAAATCGAGATGGAACGCTACATGGCCACCGAAGTTTTTGGGCGGTACGCTCCGTCTTCTCACTGAAGTACTTAGTAGACCGTGACCGGCCAGGGAGAGAGATGTCAGCGAGCTATAATTAAACTCGCTGTTGTACTTTGTATCGCCAGAGACGGTATCTGTGAGATTGGGGTCCTATGAACTAGGGTTAAAAATTCACCGTAGCTAATGAATTAGAATATTTCTATCTTTAATGTTTCAAATTCAATGCTCCAGTACTCATGAACAGTGTTAAATAAATACTATCTCCTTTTTTAATATAAACATTTCTGAATTATAGCAAAATCAAACTTATTTAACTTTGACCATTAATAATATTTTATCATATATATATATATCATGTTACTTAGATTCTTCATGAAACATACTTTTATAATATATAATTTTTTATATTAAAAATTATTTAAATTTATAGATATTATTAAGTCGAAGTTGATAGTTTTTGACTTTAACCAAACCTAAAAATGCTTATATTTAGAGACGGAGAGAGTATTAAAATTGTTACAGTAAAGTTTAAAAATAATTCACGTTACATCGTGTGCTACATTACCCATGAATTTTTAACCGCAATATAGGGGACCCCGATTCGTATCTCTTGAATTTTTGTTGCTTTTGACGGCATTGGTTTCAATGGTTTGGATGTGACGGTGCTTGTTTAGGTCCTTGTCAAAGTTCTTTAAAATTCGTGGTTTCAGACGTGTTCCCGCTTTCATTCAACAAACACCCACACGTCACGAATTTAACGAGAGAGGTAGCGAATGTTTTTTGTCCTGAGTTTGATTCCCAACTATTTGGTTAACGACCATTGTTAATGGAAAAAAATGTAGTACTTCGAACAAGAGTCATGCCTATCCCTCGTATGGCGCACGCTTCATGAGATTTATATCAGTTTTGGCTCCGTTCGGGTGAGATTTTTGAAGAATTGAAATGCTGTGGCTGTGCAGCAACAGCTAGCACACATCCGAGCAGGCTTTTTATTACTAATCAGGCATATCTCAAGCACAATCAACCATATTGTTGGAGCGGGGTCCCGGCCAAAACTATGAGAAACGTTAAAGCCATTTTTCCAGTGTATAGAGAAAAAAATGTGTAACGGAACGATTTCTTCAGGTTACAGCATAGCTTCACCAGTTTTACTTTTTTGATTTTTTTTTTCAGAAACCAATAAACTAAAAATTCGAGTCGGGCCGGTGAAACCAACAACAAAAAAAATCTATCAGTCCTTTTTTTTCTTTCAAAAAACCAAGTTACTGGGCCAGACCATTAGCCAATGGGGCTAATTGAAACTATGCCCTTACAATTTTACGGTTTCTAAAATATGACTTTAGATTTGTGCCGTTATAATTTTGCTGGTGCTCAAAATATGTTTAATTTTTTTTTTCAATTCGAAATATGCCCAAATTTCGAACTCCAACAAAATTATAACGACATGAATCTGAGTGTTAAAAGTTTAAAGACATATTTTAGAAATGGTAAAATTATAAGAGTATGATTCTAATTAACCCTAATTCACTTGGAAAACACGCCAGCCGTTTGTACGTTTGCACCACACAGTTTCGTACTCTCGTCGCCTGATGCGTTCCGACCCAACCACGTTCGAACCGGCCCAACAAGCCGCCACGCGGCCCACGCCTCACCCGGAAAAGGTCGACCGGCCGGCGACCGGAGAGCAAGCACGAGAACGTTGAAGAGCGTCGCGGCGGCGGCGGCGGCGGGGAGGAGTCCGGCAGGATGTCGTCGATTTACGTGCTCGAGCCTCCGACGAAGGGGAAGGTGGTGGTGCATACGACGGCGGGGCCGCTTGACATCGAGCTGTGGCCCAAGGAGGCCCCCAAGGCGGCGCGCAACTTCGTGCAGCTCTGCCTCGAGGGCTACTACGACGGCACCCTCTTCCACCGCGTCATCAAGAACTTCCTCGTCCAGGGGGGCGACCCCACCGGCTCTGGCACAGGTACGGCGCGTCTCCCCTCTCAGCGCGCCGGTGCGTACCCTAGGGTTTCTGATTCGGTGCCACAATGTTTACATATCCCAAATTGCACCAAATTACTGAGTAATGCGTTGAATTAGCCTTACCTGATTGCGCCAATTTAAATTCAGAGTATATCTGTGCCACTATACTGTGCACTATTGGATTTGAAGTTGTTGTGAGTGTGAGTGGAGGTTTCGGTGTGCTTGGATTTGAAGCTGCAGTTTTGCAGGGGGTGAGAGCATCTATGGAGCCCCATTCGCCGACGAGTTCCATTCGCGGTTGAGGTTTAACCACAGGGGTTTGGTGGCGTGCGCCAATGCTGGCACGCCACATTCGAACGGGAGCCAGTTTTTTATCACTCTTGACCGCTGTGATTGGCTTGATAAGAAGAATACAATTTTTGGGAAGGTACCATCTCTAGTTTGAGTTCCTTGCAGTTCATGTCAGTAATCTGTTCCGCTAGAGTTGATTATGGTTGGTAATGTGTTGTATGCAGGTCACTGGTGATTCTATTTTCAACCTGCTCGCCTTGGGTGATGTTGAGACCGACAAAGATGATCGACCGGTGTATGAGCAGAAAATTCTTTCAGTTGAGGTAGCTTTCCCTGCCACATTTGTTTCTGTTTATCATATTTGATTCGGGTAATAGACAATTGAGGTAGCTTTTCCCTGTCATATTTGTTTCTGTTTATCATATTTGATTCGGGTAATAGACAATGTACTTGATGACTTGTTTCTGTTTTCTGTAGGTTCTCTGGGACCCATTTGAGGATATTGTTCCAAGGCAGCTTAAGAAGCCTGAATCTGCTGCCAAGGTGGATGCCGAGGTGAAACCAAAGAAGAAAGCAGTTAAGTAAGTGCTGTTCTCTCGAGCATTATTGGACTGTAAATCCCTTATTGATTTTGTTTGACCCATTTTATTCATTTTTCAGGCAACTTAACGTGCTGTCGTTTGGCGATGAAGTGGAAGAGGAGGAGAATGAGGCAGCTACCTCTGTAAAGGATAAAATAAAAAGTATTCATGATGTGTTGGATGATCCCCGTTTTCTTAAAGGGGAACCAGAGGATGTCCAACTGGTGAGTGTTGTCATTGTGATTGAGACCTTTTATTTTCAATATTATATCAAACAAACTTCTAGTGAGCATATGCTGAAAACAATAATGTTATACCTTATCCGATTGTGTTTATGCTATTTATAACTCTGTTATTCTGCTAGAGCAGTGAGACCATAACAGTGTGCATACCCTCTGGCTTTGGTTTTTTTACTTGTGTAGTCCTGTCTACTGGTTGCCTCTTTTATTTGCAGGCTTCCTGTCATACTTTAAATTGGTGTCGGGTGTGATCTGTAACTTGTATTTTGGTCAGGTTTTGCATTTACATGTCACCAATGGGTGCCAGAGGATCAATCATCTAAAGGAACAAATGCTCTTTAGCCATACTTTCTAATCCATGATAATGATTTACTTTTACAAACAAATGAATAAAATTGAATCAGCGGTACCCTAAGATTTACCTGTTTTGCAACCCTAGTGTTGCCTGCTTAGTTTACTTCAAATAGTTCTAGACCCTGCCAAAATGTAAATACCAGTTTGCTGATTCTGCTTTGCAGTCCAAGGAGCAAGAGGAGAAGAAAAAGGACACTGTTCTATCTGTCCGAGAAGCTTTGGTCTCAAAGAAAGTTGATTCAAGGGATCCAGAACATGCTTCAGAAATGAAGGATTACCCTGAAGATGAGAATGAAGAGGATTTTGACAATAGGATGCGCTTACAAATCCTACGAAAACGTAGAGAGCTTGGTGATGTTCGACCTCGTGGAAGCTCCAAAACTGGTAGCATGCCGTTCAACTTTCCAAGAGAATTGTGAATTGTCCAAATTTGGATCATTTTTTTCCATGAATTTTGAGTGATAGTTACATATAGCTTTAAAAAAAAAACTAATTTAGTTACATTTTGTTCTTTTAACAGAGAAACAGCATCGGAAGGATAAGGAAGTACAGGATCCCAGGTCCAATATTGAACATAAACATATGTATTTATTCTATTGTCCATTTACTTTATCTGCGAATTATCATAGCTGTAATGGTATCCATTCATAAGATATAAAGGTGCTTATCTCAATGTTTGCACGAAATCAACTAGTTTACTTGCTCTTGTGAAGC
Source organism: Zoysia japonica (assembly GCA_001602275.1). Lineage (NCBI taxonomy): Eukaryota > Viridiplantae > Streptophyta > Magnoliopsida > Poales > Poaceae > Zoysia > Zoysia japonica. The sequence continues at coordinate 2,161,765 of BCLF01000036.1, forward strand.
CTTACTCTCCAAGACTACGTGGCCATTTTCTAAAATACCTTCTGATAAGGCTGTTAACAGTGTAAAATATCATGCAAAGATTTGTAGAATCAAAAACATTATTCAATATTCAGTAGCTTGCTGTTTCATCTTGCAACTAGTTGTTTTTTATTAGGAACAATTTATTTTATCTTTATGTTAAGCCTCATTTGAAAATTATTCTAATGGGCAATGCTGTTCAGAACCAGGACAAGACTATTATAATATCTTTTGAGCATAATGAGAATGAAAGAAGAGTCTCTGTATGCATCCACTTTCTAAATGCTCCAAACTCATGAAAACGTGTTGTATGGATGATTTAGTTTTAACGGTTTTCTAAAGTAATTACCCTTGTTGGTTTGCAGGAGTGACAACGATGATGACGATGATCAGGAGCATCAGCTACAAAAGGCTAAGAAGTTATCCCTGAAGAAAAAGGGTGTTGGGTCAGAAGCAAGTGCTGAGAGAATGTCCAAAGAAGATGCTAATTTGCAGCTATTAAATCCAGCTGAACAAGAGAGACATTTGAAAAAACAGAAAAGGCGTCGGGTCCAAGGCCGTGAAGATGAGGTAATGATATTTCTTTGCTATTTTTTTAATTGATATTTCCGCTGTCATCAGTTCAGCTTGTTAACTAGCTCCTCAACTTGTATTTCCATGCCAAGATAGTTTACACGTCAGCTGATATCAATTTGACTTAATAACTTTTGTGTTTTTCGTGTTGGATGGCCAATTTTTCTTACGGATTATTTTTTTCTTGTTAGACTTTGGCGAAGCTGCAGAAGTTCAAGGCTTCTTTCCTCAGCAAGAGCACTGCTATTGATAACACGGAAAAGAAGAACACTGCTACTGATAACACAGAAAAGAAGGTTGATGATGAGGAGGATTATACTGGTTGGCACACGAACAAGCTGAGTTTCTTGCCTGATTCCTCCAAGGTTGATTGCTCATCCTATCTTACCCTTTTTTTTGTACATGCTAGCCATGAAAACTTAAACGGTAAATGGTAACTAGTCGGTGATCCCAAGTTTAGCGTTTAAACAGTCTATACGGATCTAGATGGTGTTTAAACGGCTTCTACTGTAGCACAGTTTTGCATGTATAAATTGTAGAAATTAATAAGATATTTGCACACACATGTTATAATTTGCAACCATTCTATGTTTCCCAGTGATATCAGTTTGGGAAATGTACTAAACAATAGAAAATCAACTGTTAATAACAAGCAAAAGCAATCAAAACGCCAAAGCATCATAATCAAACCCATCTAAAACCCATTTAAAACTGACTAAACCCGTCTAAAACCATCCCGTTTACAACATTTTGGCCGTTTAAATGGGTTGTTGACCATTTAGAGAGGTCAACCATTTAGAGCACTGTTTAGGGCTTAAACTGTTCGGTTCCCATCTGTCTAGACCCTTTTAGACGGTTGCTTAAGACCGTTTAGGAAAACACGGCATCCGCGGCGGAACTCAGTACCGAACCACTAGGGCCATGGCCCTAGTCGTGCTCGTAAAACTTGAGTACCTCTTCTAATTTTTTTTTCACGATTTGTCTAGGTATGCTTATCCAAGCTCTTTGCATCTTAACTTCCAGAACTAATTCGAGTTTGTGATATGGTTTCTCTGGCTTTATTGAAGAAATTAAGATAATTAAGGTTTCTTGTTTTTAGTGTTCTAACCTTATTAATTGTATGAATAAAACAAAAAAATAAGTATTTGATTCTTGCTCGATAGTACTCCATCTGTCTTAAATTATAGGGCAATCTACACTCCTCTATTTTTTTTTTTCAAATTATAAGTTGTTTTCGCTTTTCAGTATGATCTTTTCTCTTTCTAATACTTTTCCATCTCTCTCCTCATTTTCTGTACATTACATCTTTTTCATTCTTCTTAATTCCCATATTCAACCTCAAAACGATATATAAATCGGAACGGAAGAAATATCGATTTTGAGTCAGAGCTAGTGGCCCTAGTCTTGTGCCGAGCAAAGTTCTGCCACTGCACGGCATGCTAGAGATTTGGGATTACCTGAAAAGTTTGATTTTTCACAGGATGGAATGGCTAGGAAAGATGATCCAGATGACTATGTCGTGGTTGATCCTCTTTTGGAAAAAGGAAAACAAAAATTCAACAAGATGCAGGCAAAGCTTAAGCGGAGGGAGCGTGAATGGGCTGGCAGATCTCTCACCTGATCCGGGATGCTGGCTTTACGCCCTTTCTTGTTAGCCCTTGATGGTACTGAATTACATCTTCTCAATTTGCAACTGGTCTAGCTAAATATTGTATTTGACTCCCCTTTTTTTCTCGCAGGCATGCACAGCAGAAGGCGCCACATCTTAATCAGCACAAACTGCAGCTGTGTTCATCAGGTCTTGACTATGCGTATCCACAATGCGGCCATTGATGGCAGGTTGGCAATCTTGTATACATGCTTCTTGTAGGCTGACCATCTTCTGTAGAATGTTTCTGTTCTGTTTTTTTTTCTTTGTATCATATGATCTTCTAAACTGCCAATGCAATTGTACAATACATTTGTGCGGTCATTTATTAAAGGTTCCCCGCAGTTTTGAAAAGGGCACGAGAAAGTAAGCTCGCCGACTCTATGTAGACGGCAGAACTGTGGTCGAATAAAAACATTGCCATCCTGATTGTCATTTTATCCCTTTGTTCATTTCCTTCATTCCTTGCATGGCACGAGACTGAACCTGAAACCGGATTACCAGACTTGCGGGAGAGGAAAAGGCTACCTGGATAGAATCAGTTTCAGTGGGAACGTCTTTCGATTGGTACATCGAGCTTTCTGATCAACCTTTTTTTTTTCTACGGACTACGGGCCATTGTGGAAAAAAATTGAAGTTGAGAATCTCTAAATTAAGTTATCGACTTTTGGGCTTACTGTGACCAATATAATACTAGTATGACTTACTAAAAAGTGTCATCGATTATTGGGCTTGATCACTTCACATCGGCCCGGTATTCTGTCTCCCCTGATCACTTCATGCCCGGCCTCGGTAACGGAACTGCATTTGCCAACGGGAAGGCCAGTGCTCTATGAAGTTTGACGCCTGGAGAGCAGCGGGAATGTCCTGACGAATTCCCTCTATGGTGCAAGATTGTTTCTAAAAGCACACATCTGGACACCAGAGTATTACATGTATATTCTGTTCTTGATATTGAAAGTACTTTTTCTTATTTTTTATATAGAAATACGGCTCCTTGCCGCTGCCTTCCTAGAGGCGGGTGCAGGATGGGGGCTCGAACCCTGCCGGCTCAGTGCTCCCGTGCACCACTCTCATACTCAAATGAATTTGAATTTGAAGTAAATTGATCCAATCACTGTCACTACTATAAATTTGGTTTGTCCTCATACTCCCTCTCAAAATATAGGTGGTAACAATTGTCAATTGCCTATACAGAGAGCGAGGTGGGCCTTTGGAAGAGAGCCGCTTGGCGTAAATTCGTTAGTTTCCTAATCAACTGCCTATACAAACACGCTGATAATTAGTGTAGGTGGCTCCTTTGAACATCTATGTGCACTAATGTGTAATTTGTGCAAGCGGCTCTGCCAACATCCGCGTGTATAAAATATATTAGTGCAGGCGGTTGTTTAAAAAAAATTGCTGCCACATTTATTCAAATGGTTTGTTATGACAACCATCATGGATCGCCAAACAAAGATTGAACGCACAAAAAAATTTCTGGACATGTGCATGCAACTGATGCAAGGCTGGGTTCCATATCGATAAGCGCCAGTTCACACTAGCATGTTAGCAATTGAGGCAAAAGGAAATTCTAAGAGTCGGCCAAACAAAAAGCGCTACATATATATGCTGCGGTGTGGTGCAAACAAGTGCTATACCACTACTAATGCTAACCCGTTCCACTCCCCTAGTATATCTCAGGATAAGGATCTCATTTGTTAGAAGTAGATAAGAATTGGGGTTACGTACTTAACGCCTAAATTATGTACTCCTATATATCAGCCCCGAACTTTAATACATTCGTCCATTGTTCCATCAACTCATTCACCAATCAGAGATCATTCTCTCACACCCAAAATCCAGCGGCCAGCCCTCTTCTAGCATCCGAAGCGCAATACGAGCCCGTGCCCCCTGCGAGATCTCATGGAGGAGTGGAGGGATTGGGCTGGCCTCCAGGAGGAAATGCTCGAGTGCATCGCCGAGCCAAAGGATTTCATCACCTTCCGCGCCGTCTGCCCACATTGGCGGAAGGCCATTAGTCGCGACGCCCACGCTCGCCATCCATGGATCCTCAAGGGCGATGACATTGACGAGGACGAGCGGCAACGTCGTGTTCTACTGCATGAGCCCGGAAAAATTCCTCCAGATCCATGTCCCGGCGCCGAAGGGCAAGAAGTGGAGGCTGGCCGGGTCCGGCGCCGGACACCTCATCGCCATCGACCTGTCCGAGTCGACGAGCTTTCGGCCATGCTGGTGAGTGGTGTGAACCCTCTGTTGCCTGAAGAGAGCACCACGCTACCGCGCCAGCCGGAGTGGTGCTAATTTCACAGCTTGACCTATGGCTTTGCCACGGATCCCAAGATTACAGGCGGCGAGGATGTTTTTGTAGTCATCTACCCGTTATGGATCTACACACTCAACAAGGTCGCGATGTGGCGCTGCGGCAGTGACGCCGGCTGGGTCACCATTCCAGCCGGGAGGTTTTGGCCAAGCGATGCCTCGACTCATCAGCTTCTTTGCCTAGCATGGCCCCGAAGTCGTAATGGAAAACGAGCAAGCCGCCGCCGACCCCGACCTTGACATGGGTTCGGTCGTCAGCACGCAGTGCTCGCATCAGATCGATAAGTTCTTGCATCTGATCGAGCATGAGGGCAAGGTGCGCATCCTCCGCCGGAAGGTGGACGGCAGGTCCATGCGGTTACCATCGCCATTCCAAAGAGTGTCCTTTATGCTGCAAGTCCTGATAGGAGACAACTTGCTGGCTCCCGTCGATTGGGATGGCGCTCCGGAGTTTCATGGCAAGATTACCCTCCAGAGCTGGGAAACCCCATGCTATGTGCTACCATTACTTGATAAACGGTGACATTCCCTTCTATCATAAAGATTTATGGAAGTTGAAATTACCTCTAAAAATTAATATTTTCCTTTGGTACCTCTCCACAAAGGTAATATTAACAAAGTATAACTTAACGAAACGTAATTAGAAAGGTGTCGCCAAATATTGTTTCTGTAATAAGGATAAAACTATTCAACATTTGTTTATTGACTGTCACCATGTTAAAAATATATGGAGAATAGTATACCCAGCAACATATATAACTCCACCAAATTCTATTTCTCATATCACAGGGAGTTGGTTAGATTGGGCTGCTCAAAAGGAGGAAAAAAGAATTATGGTAGGGGTAGCGGCTATTTGTTGGGTTATTTGACGATGTCGAAATAATTTATGTTTTAATAAAATAAAAAAAAAATTATCCTTACAAGCTATCTTCAAGGTGGCTACGATGCTGGGCATTGTTACAACCTGAGGAGCGAAGGAGCAAATTTTGAAGTGTAAGCATGGCTCTAGAGGTCGCAGCTATGGACCTATATGCTAAGTCACGGATGGGGATTTAATTACCGGCTGCATCCTCCTTATTTATTGACCTTCTTTCTTTTTTTTTTATCTAGTGTGTTGAAAATTTGTATTAAAAATCAGACTGTGTACTTTAAGTAGAGGGTAAAAAAGTTGTGCTACGTGCGAGCAATGTTTCCACCGAACTCAGAAGCAAGAAATGCATCTAGGATGTGTTTGGTTTAGATATTTGTAACATATTGAGGTCCCGAAAGGTATTTAACTCGGTTACTTTTGTTTGCTTACTGATCCGAGGTAATAGGCGCTGAGGTGCTGGCTATGTCGTCGGGGGCACAGCAGCAGCCAGTCCAACGTAGCCATATCGGCAGGTGCGGATAGTGATACCCAACAGCAGTGCGATTCTCCCCCTGCAGCCGCATCCTCGCGATGGCATCGCTCGAAGGCACGGTGGCGCTACTTTCCCCGTCCTCACTCGCTGTCCTCGCCACTCTCAACGGCCACGGATGGGGCATCTCCGACCTATCGTTGTCCACAGAGTCGTTCTACCTCTGCTCCGCCTTTCTTCTGGGGGCCAGGACCCGTCCTTGGATTTGAAGACGGAGGCGCCCTGCTCTTGATGATGGCAGGTTGACCTTGTTCTTGAAGCAGGTAGCAATGACGGCAGGTCGTCCTTGCTTATGAAAATGGAAGCATGTGCGTTGGCTGCTTCCTGCGTGCGTTTATTGAGTGTTTTGATTCCATTACCGATGGTAACCAAACAAAATCACACTACTAAGTTTTGACACTTGTGTAACGATGTCAAAATGTTGCAATAAGGCTAAAATAGTTACAATATATACTATTTGCAACCAAATTGTATTCGTTGGCGGACGTGGCAAGTATTGGCGTGGTTTAAAATTTGCGCCTCAAATTTATTTTTTTTTGTTGCGAGACATATATCTGTTGCAACCATACGAGGCAATCCCAATAGATAAGAAATGCAATGCATAATATCGTGGTAAAAGAGACTACCACTCATGGTGACAGTTAATATTGCAACAAAATGAACAATTGAAATAGGTAATAGATACCATGGCTACTATCCTTGCAACAAAGACTATTGCAATAAATATCATCGTGGCAATAGTTTATATTGCGAGGAAGCTATTTAGTGGTTATAAATATTACTACCACAACAATCAGGGGCGGCTCAGAGGCATGGCCATGAAGGCGACGGCCTAGGGCCCAAGCCAGAAAGGAGCCCAAAAGTTTTATGCACATTACTCTATATAGATATAGTCAGCGACTACAAAAAGTAGGCTCATTTTGAAATGCAGAAATTTTATAAGAATTATACAAAAATTTTATAAGATTCAATTTAATTTCACAAGAAAAATATAAGATTTAGAAAAAAATCCTTTGTTCTCAAGGGGCTAGAAGTCTGATTTGATGCGGAGATGAGTTGCCAACATATATTGCGTACCTTCTATTTTTTTTCTCTCTTCTTAATTTTCGTGCACACATCATTGTTATAAAATAGAACGAAAGGAGTATCTTGAGTTAGTTATCAATAATGAAATACATATGTTGCTATATATTTTTTTATTGTATACACATATTATGTGAGTATACATTTTAGACACATTCAGAAGCCTTAAAAGCGGCTGCAGCTACGACTATGGCAGCACCGCAGCAGTTTTCTCACTTTTGCTACAATAGTAAAGTACTGAACGGTTGCTGTAGCAGCTACTGATCTGAACACGCCTTAATCAAAGGCCCAACCACTAAGTTCGCCCTAGGGCCTTAAAAAATGTAGAGCCAACACTGACAACAATTGAGCCGTTGTAATCGAATCTTTTGCCTCGTGCATTGTTTCGTTGCATTAAATTCTTTTGCCTCGTAAAATATGTTGTTGAGATATAAATTATTAAAGGCCACGCATAACATATTGTTGCTGTAGATATTTGCACGACGAAATGTTTTCATGGTAATTGTATCATATAGCAACAACCAATGTATTGCAGTAAATGTGCATCGTGGTAATATTTGATTTATCCCAACAAAATAATATTTTGTGACAGCATATTTTGAATTATATAATTTGTTAATTAACAATTGTTGCAATAGAATATAAATTCCAGTAGCAGATATATTAAATCAACCCACAATTCAATGTGAAAAACACATATCATAGTATTTGCAATAAGCTTAGTTGCTAACAATTATTACAAGTCTTTTATTGCTATGATGATAATAAGAATCTCTAAACATAAAAATCTGAAACTAAAAAACAAACTATTGCTATGATTGCCAACACTTCAAACTAGAACTAAAAAAAAAAAGATCATTCGTCCGACTGTGATAAGAGTAAAAATATATGCTCTCAATTTTTGGTCATAACTTGGCCTTGAAGAGTTTCTTCACTCCGTGTGATCTCCATTTGATTTTGCCGATCAACCTACACCATAAAACATATTAGTTGAGAAGATGAAAGCACAATAGCCAGATTTTTAAATTGCGTAACAACAAACTATTCAAGGTCATTGAAGTAAACTGCAGGTAGCTGTCCGTACAAGCAAAAAAAAAGTTTAGCTTTTGGCATATGAAATAAACTTCATGTAGCTATTCACCTGCTAGAGATAGAAACCAACTAAAAAGATGGAATTTTTGGCAGTTCCATCTTAATGTAGCATTTAGCCGTCAGATTTACTACATGCCAATGTCATGACTTCAGTTTAGATACGAATAAGAAAAATGTGGCATGACAGATACGAAACTATAATGCGAAATATGACAACCATAATACCACAATGAGCACAATGCAATGAGCAACATTTCAGTTTAGATTTTGATAAAAAAATACGTGCTGAACAAAATACAATTCCACAATCAAATAGATAACTATTGGATGATCTGAAAAGGAAAAATCCGTTCTGTACCATCGAAAGTCCACCACATCCATAAAAAACTATCAAAAGATTCGAGCTCTAAAATTTAACATTGAAAGGTTCATAGTGCTTCAAAGATTAGAATACTGTTACTTACCATTAGCTAGGATCAAAATTTCCTTACTCCTCCCTGAACCTGTTGCTTCACATCCCAATTCAGTCCTTGGGGCTTTACAGAGCAGCATGATGTGCTCAAACTCAGGACTAGCATACGCTTGTGTTAGAAACAAACATTGGTTATTTGACATTTTATTCTCATTAGCTAAGTTATAAAGGTTCTGAAATCAATTATTTTTAACACTGGTAAATTTTGACTACACTTTTTAGATAACCTGCTAAAGTTTTCATTGAAGGTTATTTGCCCAACAGAAGTCCTTCAAATCTAACAGAAAACAAGACAAACCATACATATCAAAAGCACAGAGAAGAAAAGACGGGCCAATCTAATGGTGAAGTTGTTAATGATACCCAAAATGGTGAAGCTGTTGAAACACCAGGTGTACAGCAGCAATAAAAAAAGCAAGGCAGTGAACATATAAATTATATATCAATCACCATATTAATCTTTTTACTAAAACTTCTTTTGTTACACACCAGTAATTGAAGACATCACATATTTAGAGAAAAGGATGTGCAACGTACCAGTATGTCATTTGATATTTCATCCTTGACATCTTGCTGCAAATCCCATGCAACTGAAATATTGCAGGGGAATAATACATAGACCTAAAATCAGCTATGCCCATCTAGCAATGAACAAAGTTCAGATTCAAGCAAAAGCATTGCTTCTAGTGGCAGCAGGGCGAAAAAAAAACACCTATTCAATGAATCTCTTGCAATTGAAATATTGAACAGATCTTAAAAAGATGCACTACATCACTGGGTGTAATATAATTCTAGAGAGGTATTGAAGAGAACATACAACTTAAATATTGAACTGATATTGCTAACAATAAACGATTTCTAGAAAAAAGTTCAGGCAATATAGTACTAGATAGTAGTCAAAACAAATTATGCTTCCAAATTTGCAGTTTCACTTGCATGCAACAAATTTGCTGCTGCTACAGTATTATCAAATATTCCTATATATGACCTGTGGCCATGGGCCTATATTTTACTAAGATTTTTCTTAGCTTTCTAAATATATGCAGAATTGGACTTTCAATATAGTATGAATGGATATTATTAAGAGATATTTTCTTGGTTAATTTGGGTCGTGTACTTAACAATCAGGTGAGGTGGTAGGTCATGTAAACAAAATCATTGCAATACCAATTTTCTATCAATTAATCCATTATTTCTATACCAATGAAAGAAATTCGTGGCAATACATGCCTACTAGATGCAACGTATAAGTTTTTTGTTGCAATAGAGAAAAGACTTTTTCAACGCAATCAATAATTCACACAATGCATTATACATGTTGCTAAATTGATAGCTACTCGCAATGATTATCAAAATTGTTGCAATAACTCCTACATATTGCAACCAAAATAAAAGTTATCACAACCATATTATTTCATGGCAATATTAATAACCAGTTGCAACCAAACTATAAATGGTGGCAATACCATTTATTTATTGCCACAATTTTCATAGAAATCTCAACGCAAATATAATTATGGCAATATTGTCTACTGTTACCACCAAATCTGAAAATTGTGCTAATAACCTCTATGTATTGCAATAAAATTAAGATTGTTGCTACGTGGAGCATGGCTAAAGCATCCAAACTTAGTAGTGTCAGGTTTGTGTTACATTGATTCCAATTATACCAAAATTTGTTACCGTTTGCGATTGCGTTACAACTCTCTAACCAAACACTACCCTACTTCTTTAGCCGGCAGTTGTTGGAGAAGGAGAACGACGAGGTGTAATATATGGCCTATGCAAATGGGACTGTCTGGAACATGTCTCCACCATCGTGGAGAAGATGCCCGGCGTCTGGAAGTTTGCGGAAGCAAGATGGTTCGATCCAACCCACTCTCAAGTAGTAGCAGCCGCAAGACTTGTGCCCGATCTAGCCTTTGAGCTTCTGATTGCATTGCTCGTCTCATTTCATGCCATCATATTGACACGTGTCTTGGCATTTAAATTTGTATTTCATTATGTTTGCTTTCACTCTATTTATTATTGAGATTCTCTATGAGTGTTTGATTTCTCTGAGGTAGTATCGATCGGTGTTATGGTGGATTGTTCCAAGGAAAATCGCATTTCATTGTTGTCTACATCCTGTACTTGACAGAGCTGTGCCTCTTGGGAGGTTTGGATAAATGATGAGGCTTTGGAAGTATATTGCATCCATTTAGATCTCCAGAGCTTACTGGTGGCTTATTGTAAATCTTGAAGAAACTAAGGGTGTGTTTGGTGTACTTCCAGATTCACTGAAAAAAATGGGAGCGTTTCAGTCTCTCTCCCAGAAAATGATTCTCAACCTGAATTAGAATCACTTTGCAGTACCACATATTGCACAAAGGAGATATAATCATTAAAGATATATACCACGCGGAAAGCCGTCACTAATGACACAAATGTTTGGCTCGTTTGTTGAAATCTTTGTATTCATTAATGAGAGGGAAGTGAGTCATACTATTTTGATACACCATTTGCTTGTTTCTCACTTAAGTGCAAAATAGAAAAATGTTTCAAATAATTCTGATTTGAATCACTTATAAAATTTTGGTTGAGATTAATTCAAGTGCTTCATGTTGGAATCTGAAACGTGCCTTCCATCAAATCGCACCCTAATTACAGATCTACATTTACAGTCTGTCCGTTACAAAATGTTTGATCTTCTAAATCTGAAGAATGATTTTTCTAAACTTTCTTTCATGCGTTGGAATTAACTGCATCAACTTCCTCTGCTGGCATCTTTTAGAGGTTGGAACTTGGAAGTGGACTACTACTAATGCAAGTGCTACTTGCTGAGACTTTGTCCATAACCGTGAAAGCGTATCTCGGCCACACGTGGTAGCAAAGGAGAGCGAGAGCTTCCTTGCGCTGTCTCCAGACACCTGTTCTTCACTGGAACAGACAGCAGTCAGCTTCGCATCTACTCCTTCCGTTTTTAAATTGCTTTTCATTGACTTTTAATTTCAACTTTGATCATTCGTCTTATTCAAAATATTTTCATAAATATTATATATTTTGTTATAATTTGATTTATCATTAGACTAATTTGAATCACAACTTAAAATTTTACACATTTGAACTTATTTTTTGAATAAAACAAATGGTTAGTTGAAGTTAGAAGTCAACAACGACATCAATTTAAGAACGGAGGGAGTACTCTACAAATTTTGGCATCAGATTGTCCTTGTTTCATTTCATGCGATCTTATTGACATGTATTAGTGAGCGCTTGGCATTCAAATATTCATTTTATTATGTTTGATTTCGTTGTTGCTTTTAAATTCTCTATGTCTGTTTTATTTCTCTTGAGGTAATTTATAGATATGTAGCGTATGCTGGTTTGTTCTGCAGATTCTTGCATTTCATCATTGTATACAGTTTTGTACTAGACAGAACTTGATCTGCCCGAGGTAAGATTTCAGTTGTGCTGGATCAATGATACATGCTTTCAAAGTGTATTTGCATCCATCTATAATTTACGTGAGAGCACTCGGCATATGCAGGAAATCCTGTGATTTATAAAGTATGCATATGATTACGTTTGTCCTAGTGATGAACAATTTCAAAGAGACCTCAAAGCTAGGTTTACCAGTTAATAGAACACGAGAGCAAGTTTGAGATAGCATGTGCATCGTATGGCCACAATTTCTCCCCGAGTTTAGAGTAAATTTTAGAGAGCTAGCTACGTATACATACTTTTGCGATATTACTAGAGAACTACAAATTTAATGATCAATTTGTGAAACTACACATTTTATGTGCAATTTATTAGAGAACTACAGATTTTAGCTCAAAAACTATAGCGGGGTCCACTTGTCAGGTTTCCGTGGGTATGAAATCGATCCTTAAATCTGTAGTTCTCTTATAATATTGCCAAATTAATTATCTATAGTTTTTTGAAATTTACTCTTGAGTTTATTGTTGTGTTAATGAAACTAGAAGTAATTTCTGATTTCATCTTGCATTTCTAGTTAATTAAAAATTCGGAATTGCAATTGTAACTAACATAAGTTATTATCACCTGGAGACAGTTTTTTTTTCCTGAAACATATACGTATTTGACAGGCTGGGGCGTATGATGAAGTTAATTAAACTAGTGGCATAATGTTTCAGGAATACTATACTGTAGGTGGTGTACTCTTCTTCTCCAATGGAAATAAAAAATATGCACTCGCGGCCCTCACCTCTTGAAACCTTAACGTTCCAATTTTTTTGATTTAGTAAGGATCATCTCCGAATAACATACTTACCTCCATTTCAAAATATAAATATTTTTTGGATAAAGTCAAAATTTTCTAACTTTTACTTATAGTGTGTGTGTGTATATATATATATATATATATATAAATTTTTAATATAAAATATAATTTTTATGAAAGTTTATTTCACAATGAATTCATAAAATATAATTTTTTGTATGATAAAACATTATTAGTTCTTTATTATTAATGGTCAAAATAATAAAAATTTGACTTTGAGGAAAACTAAAAATGCTTATATTTTGGAACGGATGTAGTATTTGTTTTACATGATTTGCATTTTTTTCTTTCAATACTCCAGTTACGTCCACAATGGGAGTAACAACAAAAACATAAGGCTCACCGTTGCACCTGCTGCTGTAATTCGTCGCTATGAACACTATTTTTTTAATATTTACTTGTTTTAAGTGGCTGGAAATGGAGACAGCTTTGAATCAATATGTGTCGTTCATTTTGTTTTGTAAGACAGATCTATTTTATAGCAATATGTATTAACTATAGAAAACAAACTATTATATTGGCTATCAAAAAAATATACTTTATATCCATTTATAATCTATATCCAAGCGCTGTAGTATTGATTAAAAGGGCCCAATTTTCAGGCGATTGAAAATTAGCAGCTCCTGTTTTCTTGCTGATGTATATATTGACTTTTTTCTGACTGTATATCTGGCTGCTGGAAAACAAAGTATTAATTATATCTGGCTGCTAGAAATTTGGATATCCAGAAAATGGAAAATTTACGCGCTTCTAGTAACAAAGATAACATCCGACTCATGACATACTGCATCCAGAAAACGGACTTGCTTATTCTTTGCACATATAGAACGTCGATCTCACCTTGGTGTCCTCTATGCTAAAATTAGCATATAATGTGGCATAGAATTAGAACATGTCAACAAGGGACCAGGATCCTTTCTGTCTTTACACAGTCGACTGCACGAAGGTAGAGGATCTCTATTTGCCAACAAGGGAGTTCTGAGGTAATGATGGCCTTAATACATACTACTGGCGCAGCAACCAAACATTTGATAAATAAGCAAACTCATCCATCTGAATTCCCCTCATGTTTTGAGTGCCACAGCTGTCCCAGATCAAATGTCTTGTTGTTTGTTTATACGAAGTGACGAGTGATTTATAATATAATCCCTCCATATTCATAACTCAAGTCATTTTGAATATTGCTTTGGTCAAACATTGAGAATGTAAATTACAAATGAATTTTAAGTATTAAGTTAAGATAATGCAACTTGATGATGAGCACCTGGGTTGGCACATTCAAATGCAATGGTCACCTACCGACTAAGTTTCATCAGCTCATTCAGTGTGCTTGCATCTTCCCCAACCATGAAACCTGCTACTCCACCCTGCTGATCAGTATAATTTTGCTGTTTTCATTACTCTAACCATTTTTAAATTGTTGTCGTTCGGACAATAAATCAAATTCATTTTGAACTAAAAATATTATCCAAGCGATAAAAAATTAAGAACAGAGGGATGGAGTATTGGGTGGCAAATCTAGAAGTAAAATAGTCTCTGCATTGCATCACCAAAAGTTTTTGAGAAAATTTGAATAACAATCCATGATCCTACATTAGGATGAAGCTTGGTTCAGATCATATCCTCCTGTTGCTAGCTGATGACACCGTCAGTAATGAAGGCCGGCTCAGATCATCAGATTGAGAAACTGTCTCCTTGTATACATGCATGCTGAACCAGCTTCGGATGGTCAGATGATGCGAAGGACATAATTAAAAACAAATAACAAGCAGGTTGTAACAGAAAGTTATGTTGTGTTGTTCTTTGTATGTGTATATGCTACCCCAACGTGTGCCCCTCCATGAACAAATATGTGCTCTAAACCATGTGGCTGGAGAAAATAACTAGGACAATCCAATAGTTATATTAAAAATGAATTCTTTATTAACAGCAACTAGTAGCATGTGATCCACACGAAATGTGGCAGATAGAATTTATATAGCTAAAAAATAACTAAAATCACCTTAGGAGTATTTATTATTCCTGCTTCTACAGTACATGAGCAGCACAAATTGCAGCGGCTAAAATTTATATAGAGCAAAAGCAACTAAATCTCACCTCAGCAATATTTATTGTTCCCGCCATTCCATAATACTCCCTCCGTTCTTAAAATGACGTCATTGTTGACTTTGAATCTCAACTTTGACCATTCGTTTTATTCAAAAAATTAGTTCAAATGTGTAAAATTTTGAACTATGTTTATTTGATGATAAAACAAATTATAACAAAATATATAAAATTTATCATAATTTTTTGAATAAGACAAATGGTCAAATTTGAAGTTTGAAGTCAATGACGACATCAATTTAAAAACGAAGGGAGTATTGTACATGCCACTCTAGCATTTAAAATGTACATTAAAATTTCCTTCTTATACCTAACTAGTGCTGCTGGAATATTTTCTGTTCCGACATCTCTCCCCGTATGTGCCTCCATCACATTCTCCTGTGTGGCATTTGACATCGAGGAAACCTAGATCTGAATATCATGCTCTCTTGGCCTCCCCCTACCTCCACAAAACCAAGGCTACGAGTCCATGACAGTGAGCTCCTCTTCCAACAGATGATGCAGTAACTCAAAAAGTTGATACAAATTGAATCTTTTTCTAAATATTAACCCATGTTTTAAGATTTAGCATCAGGATTCGAAAACTGCTATTTTTACTACAATGGTCACAATGGCAGTTCAGCGAGACCACTATATATAGCGCCGCTATAGCTCACTATTTAGAACATTAAAATTAACCCTAGCTAGTTCACTATATAGATCACTTTTAGTGCATGCAATAACTAGATCAGACACATGTAGGGTTTATTAAGTTTCACATTTGTATCATTTCAATGTATCAACCCTAGGGATACTCTAAATACAATCGTCATCCTTAGTACATACTACAGATAGACTGATTGCGTGTTAAGATGGTTGATGGTTCAAAGAGCGAAACAACCTAGATCATACTCTAATGTCGCTTAGTAGAAAAGGAAGCGATGGAGCATGACAATCAGACGGTGAGCTTTCAAGCACTCATCATTTGAATGTCAACCGTGGTTTTTTTTTTTTTTTGCTTTTAATCTAGAAGTTCACTCGTTCACACAGTTTTAACATTACATATTTTTTTTTTCTATTTCAAGTCCTAGTGTTTTTCGTCATACTACCAGTCAAGCCATTTGAATTTTTAAAATTGAAATTGGAACATAAATATATTTTTTTGTTGAGGTATAGATGATGGTTAGTATTCAAAACCAGAAAACTTTAAAAGATATATTATCTCAAGTTATGAAAGAAAAGCATTAGAAAGATCAGTGAAACCTTGCTTATACAGATTGGAAGGTGAGAAGTCAATTAATTTTATCCTAGCATTCTGTTCCTCCCCGGCCCCAAGAATAACACAGATCAGACTGAAATTTGAGAGGCCGATTATTTTCATGCTAACATTACAATTCACATCATACAGTTTACTGATTGCTACATCAATAAACAGCTGTATGGAAACCAAACAAAATAAATTGAATTTGTTTGAGCAAGACGTATACTTGAAAAAAGTATATGATTTTCACCATTGATTGGGAAATTAAAGCAGGTTCCAAGCTGTAATTATCTATTGTCGCTGTCATGTACGTACCTGCTACCAACATTTCAAGTGCTCGCTCAGTTTAATTTGCCCAGTTCCACTAGTTTGGAGTGTTCTAGTAAGGGCCATCTCCGCAATTTGCATTTCATCTATTATTGCATAGCAAAATCTAGAAATGAATTGCAGCTGATGGTATGAAAAAACTGCAGCTGATGATACCACACCAAATCGAGATACCCATTCCTCTGCCTCATAATGCAAGTATCGTTCAGCATATATATTGGACAAGGGTATCTCCTGGTTGATTAAGCTACAGGTCCTCTATTGATAAAGATCATTAGCCAGATGCGAGGACGAACATGTCCCAGATATCTTTGTATTTGAATGAATTTTTTTTTAATACAACTTGCTGCTGGTTAGTTCAGTTCCATTAGTAAACTATCACTCCACGGAATAAAGGATAACATAGTCGTCACTTCGTATGAGCAAACAAGAAGGCATTTGATCCGGGACAGCTGTGGCACTAAAAATCCGAGAGGAATTCAGATCGATGAGTTTTCTTATCACAAGTTTGCCTTCGGTGCTAGTAGTATGTATTAAGGTCATCATGAGCTCAGAACTCCCTTGTTGGCACGTTCTAATTGTGTGCCACATTATATGATAATGTTAAATTGAGGACACCAAGGCGAGATCGACGTTCTATATGCTCAAAGAATAAGCAAGTCCGTTTTGTAGATGCAGTATGTCACGAATTGGATGTTATCTTTATTACTCGAGGCGCGTAATATTTTCTGTTCTCTGGATATCCAAATTTCAACTGGAGAGCTGCCTATAGCACTTAAGCGCATTGTAAGTCTGGAAAATCGCAAGTGCTCACAAAGTCTACTTACTGACGGCTGTGACAGGCAAAAAAAGGCCGAACAAATAGCTGAAATTCGCCAAATCGTTTTTCATTCATGCCTGATCGAATTGATAGCTGAAGAACATCCAGATTCCAACGCTCAATCAAACCCAATAAGTCATCATACATGCACACCATCAATCAGAAGTTTAAATGCTACGATTTAACAAACATAGAATTCGTCCCAGAAATTGAAAACTACATGCATCTGAATGATTGAAACATTCTACATGATTAAAGCAGAAAATGAAATTTTAGGGAAATTAAACATGCTAATGATTAAAACAGAAAATGAAATCGAAGCCAAATATAGGCTGATGATCGATGACTAAATGCATGAAATAAAATGCGCCGGGCCTCGAATGCAAAGCAGATCTCACGGGGTGACCGACTAGATAGAAATAGTAGGCGAGGGTGGGCATGAACCACACCCCAGCCGTAACCCTGTCCCAGAAGCCAGGGATCTTCTTCACGACGGTGCTGACGTGGTCGACCATGTCCCACTTGCACAAGTAGTAGGCGTAAGAGCGGTCACCGTAGCCATCGCCGCCAGGAACCTCGTCCTTGCGCTCCCAACTGAGGAAGTAGATAGAATTCTTACAGAGCCCGGGGAAGTCGCTCGCCGGAAGCACGAAGCAGCTGCAGTCCTCGCTCTGCAGGACAATCTTGTCGCGCAGCTCTGGCCCGTTATCCCAGGAAACAGGCGCCCATCCGTTGTAGCCGATCATGTCATACAGCAGGAAGTTGGCCCGTGGTGCCCTCGCCGGACCATCCATGGGCTCCTGACGGGCGAGCAGCCGCACCTGGCCTTCATGCTCCAAAGCGTGCACGCCCTCCATGCCGGGGACCCAAGCCATGTCGTTGGGGGGCATGGCTTGCTCGAGCTGCAGAACCTCGGGGCCGTGGACGCGGAGAGTGTTCCGGTGGCCCGGCATGCCCATCCAGAAATTCTCCAACGGGATCCTGGCCCAGCCGGCGCCGTCGCCGCGACGCCACATCGCGACGTTGCTGCTCGTCTGCACGGTCGGCCAGTTGTAGACGAGGACGTAGACGTGCTCCTCGCCGGTGATCAGGGGGTCGGTGGTTAGGTGAAAGTGCCGCGGAAGCACTCCGGCAGGCGCGGCAGATCGGTATGTTCCCCGGTGTGGGGATTGACCAGCACGGCGGACAGCTCGTCCTCCACGTCGACCCCCACGAGGAGGCCGGCGCCGTACCCGGCCACCGGCTTGCCCTCCAACGCCGCGACAATGATCAGGTGGTACTTCTCGGTGGCGAGTGGGTAGAACATGACGTTGCCGGAACCCTCGTCCTCCTCGGACAGCTTCTCCACGATCCAGGGTAGGAAGCGCCCGTGGGCTTGGCGCGGCACGAGCTGGTTCCAGTTCCTGCAGACGGCGCGGAAGCTGATGAAGTCTTGAGGGTCATCAAGGCGGACGGAGATGCGCTGGTGGATACCCTCCGGGAGAGCGGCCCAGTTCATGGATCCCACCATGAGAAGCAGGCAAGGAAGGAGAAGGGCAAGAGACCAAAACGAGAAGCACGCGGTTGGCTTGAGGCAGATGTGTGGGGTGTTTCATTAGTGGCTGCTCACTCCTGAGGGCAACGGTAAAAAGAACTGGAAAAGATAGAGACAAGTCGTGCCAATTTATTTAGATTGGCAGACTTCTTGAGAATTCAGGCTACCTTATTAAGTTGCATAGTAATGAGTTCTTGTTGTGTTTGTTTTATTCGAAATTCAAATTCATTTGAAAACACATGCTTCATGTTGCCCATATATGAAAGTGGAACAATGCAACTTTAGGATGAAATTATGATCATTTTGTTACTAGATTCTTTGTTTATATAACTAGTTTGACAAAGTTAGAAACTACTAAGGCCCCTTTGGAACGCAAGAATTTCATAAAAATCGCACATGGCTTTCAATTTCGCACGAAAAACCGTAGAAAATGATGAAAATTCCCGCGTTCCAAAGAAACCCTAAGAACATTGTAAGCTCAAAATCACTTCAAAAAAGGCCTCGATGCATGATGTAGAAATGGCTCAGGGTTGAGATTATATTGAAGCATAAATTGTTGAGGGTTCCGAGAATTCTGTGTATTGTTCTTGAAAAAGAAACGTATGCCAAAGCTAATCAACACCGTAGTGATGGTACGCCCTGCTCAAGGAAATGGTTAAGTGCTTCTGGGATCGAATAGAGTCATGCTAGCTTATTACTACTACATAACATAATGTGGTTACTCCATATTTTTTGTCACCGTCAAAATATTCTGCCTGTTCAAGTGACGAACTGACACGTATCATTCATTTTTTGCGAAATCTGACAATGTGTCCGGTAGTGATATATAGCCACAAAAAAGTCAACATATAAGCGTGCGTTTGGCTGAGTGAATCAGTTCCGTTTCACCCATGAATCGAGTGAATCGGTGCCAAACGACGAAAACCTCGAATCGATCCAGAGAAGAACCGGGTGAAACGTTTCGCTCTTTTGGCCTGCTGGCATGAATCAGGTGAAATGGTGTTTCACCGCTGGAACACCGATTCGATTCTCCCATCACCCCTTTTGCCCCTCCCTCTACTTTTTAAGAGTGTTATTAATTTTTGAGAATTTAAGAAAGTTCTCTCAAGTTTGAAATTTTTTTAAATGATTAAACTTTAGAAATTCAAGGAAGTTCCCTCAAGTTCCTAAAGTTGTTTCGATAGGTTCGTCTCGTCGAGCTCTTCGTGAAAGTGCTCTTCAAATTATTTCTAAAGTTGTTTGGTTAGTTTTCAAACTTTTTTAAAGTTGTTCTAATATTTTTAATATTAACACAAGAAGGGTATATTGATCATTCCAATCATCATATTGGTCATTCCAATCATCCTTCTTGCTTTTACTGAATCTGAATCACTAGTTTCTAAAGTGATTCTGTTTCTGACTAAAAATGTTTTTGAACTGAAACCGAAACGTTTCTGATTCTTCGGAGAATAAAAACCATACCAAATGCACCCTAAATCACCAAGAAAATAGGAGCTGCTAATTAATTTTCAGTCACCTGAAAATTGGGCCCTTTCAATCAATGCTTCACAGCGCTTAGATATAGATTGTATGGATACATAAATTATATTTTTTTTCTACAGCCAATACATTAATAGTTTGTTTTATATAGTTAGTTCTATAAAATAGATTTGTCTTGCAAAACAAATCAAACAACACATATTATATGTTGATTAAAAGTTTCCTAATTAAAAATATCTTTTGTTTGAGATTCAAATGATTGATGTTAGAATTTGATATGTTTCTTCCATCCAAACGCATGCACATGTACCTCTACTCCTAATTCTGTTTTATTTGCATGTATATGCATGTATAACAATATTGGACTCCCTGATCATTTGATGTCGAATTTGCAGATTGTGAATTGCCTTCTCCAGCACATAATAGGAGGGAATAATGCCACAGGATGGTTGCCTATTGACACAAATGGAAGTTCAATTTTCAGATTACAGCAAAGGTTTACCCTCCATTTTAAATTCCAAAATGGAATTCTTAGGCACATCTATATATATAACACTAGTTGATTCCCCGGTGCGTTGCTGCAGGAATCTATGAATGGTTAGATGATGATATAAAAATATAATTTAATAGTTGTAATCATTTATAAATTACAGAAAAGCACCTTGTTGATAAAGTGATCAAGAGCTGAATGAAGATGAGTCAGTCATCAGCTCACCTCACCATTCACGTCAGAACTTCTTGGTATTCATGGCTGCTGCCTTCCTCTGCTCACTATTTCAGTGCGGGCAACCGTGCCAAATCACCAGTAAGTTGTTGCTACATATGCATGGCACAAGGGGAAAATACCTTATTCATAAAGAAATTAAGGAAAAACTGAATAAGTATATGAAACACTCTTCAACTCACCATTCACAGCAAAACCTCATGGTGCTCATGGTTGCTGCTTTCCTCTGCTAGCTTCTTCAGTGAGGCAGCAGTGCGAAATCACTAAAAGATAATAGCTGATTAAAATACAAAATAGAGATAATAGCTGATTAAAATACAAAATAATCTTTCTCTCGAGCTGGTTCCTAGAAATGATACCATCCAAGGAAGAATTATATGGTTGACTTCGAACAACAAAATACATGTTCTTTAACCTCCCAGACAAAAAAAAAAAAGTTAGATTCTGCCGACTATAAATTAAATGTTAACATCAATCATCTCTGGTACATTGGCCTTGAATGCAAAGAAGAAATTACATCACATATGAAAGAAACAACAATCTCCCCCCCACCCTTTCAACAAAGCAAAGAGTGCATGAAGGGCCAGGCATGCAATATACATCGTGTCCTCTTGAGCAGCTGAACCAACTTTTCTCCTGTAAGCATGCAAGCAAGTATTCAATCTGATTGTTGGGCATATTACTTCTGTTGTTTCTGCATTACTAAAACATTGCTATCAATTTTTTTTTGTTTGGATCAGATCATATAAGATTGGGACTTTAGAAAATAGATGGTAATGTTTCAGTAATGCAAAAACAGATCCGATATAACCATATAAGCATATCATATAAGATTGGGAATGTTATATAAAAAGTTTATATGATCAGATGGCAATGTTTCAATAAGGAAAGATCATATAAGCAGCCGGACACGATCTGTAAAGGCTCAACCACCAAACTATAGGAAAAACTGCACATATAAGAGATTAAGGGATTAATTACAGGCAAACCATATATGCAGTATATACAATTGAAAGAAATTAGATTTGAGAGAAACTTTGAGAGGGAGTTCATCCAACCTGCGAAGGAATCAAATTGCTAGAATGTGAAAACGATAGAATGATTTGGCACATAACTAAGAAAAAAGTAGAACTAACAATGAAGGAAAACGGAAGATCAGATGTGCATATGTCGTGCCTCGCTGTCAGGCTGTCGACGCTCCCCAGCCCTCACCTCCCAGTTGGCGCTCCAGTCTGCAAAATCAAAAAAAAAAAATGAAGTCAAAATAGTCGGCGGAAATCACAACTTTGTGTTGCATAGCAGTGACTGATCTTGTTGTGCTTTCCTAATTAAAAAATTGAAGAGAATAGTCATGTCGTTAACAGGGCTAAAAAACTCATTCGTGCTGGTTCAAAGCAGGAAATCGCTACAGTTCATGAGCAAAGATTTTTAATTCAGGAAAAATAGCCAATAAATCTAACCGTTCTGGGCAGAAGGCAGTGACTGGTCACGGGGGCTATCGCCGGGCACTTGGTGTCGGTGGGCGTGGTTCTGTGGCCGGGCCTTTCCTGGCCGATCTCGCGATTATTCTCGCCTACTCCCGGTTTGGTGTCCGTCTACGGGGGCTGAGATTTTGCTAGCCGGCGAGTTCCGTGCGGCTCAAAGCCGTCGTGTCGCCTGGATCCGCTCCACCCAACAGCGACGCCGCTCGGAAGTCGCGCCCTGCAAGGAGAGAGAGAGAAGGGGCAGCGTCTGTGTGGGAACGAAAAGCTAAGGGACAGATGCGAGGGGAGGGGAAGAGGCGTAGGCGCTGTGCTGTGAGCAATGCCATGTGTACGAACGGAACTTACGAAGTTCTTACGCACTAAGATTTGGTGATATCTGACGGTGCTAACAAGTAAGTGACGTGGCTTCATAAGAGTTTAAATCAAGGAGTTAGTGAGTGATGATTATATAAATATTATAGATGTCAAATAGAAATATCATATTACAACTTATCACGAGTATATTAAGGCTTAGAATACTAATACGTTTGTTACAATTTAATTACCTCGGTTCATGTGAGCTCATAGAAATTATCAAACCAACGTTGATATATCAAATACTCCTTCCGTTTCATTTTAATTGACGTCAGCTAGTTTACACAAACTAATATCATCTCCTGAATAAATTCCACTGCTGCCCCTAATGAATACGGCTCCACCAAGTAGTACTCTCTCTCTCTCTCTAAGTAGTACTTTCTCTGTTTTATAAAAATATCATTTTTTGAATTTCAGACTTTAAATCACTCTTTTTTTAAAAAAATTTGTGAAAATATAATTTATTTTATTATAAATTGTTTTATCATTAAAAATACTATAAACATGATTTATTTGTTTTTATATTTAAAAAATTAAATAAAACAAATGATCAAATATAATTTTTAAAAATTAAAAAATGATTTTTTTTTATGGGATCGGAGGTAGTAATAATTTGAGTGAGAGTGGGAAGACTAGGCATGCGTACTGCCAGGGAGTTGGCAGGAAGGGCAGCAGTGGAATATTTCTTTCCCAAGCGCCTCGATGCGTGATAACGTCAAGTAATCTGGCAAAATACTTCAATCCCTGGACGTCATCTAAATTGGTAAGGAGGGAGTAATTATCATTATTCTAAAAAAATCAAATACTTATCATTTTGTTGTTGTCAAAAGCATCGCACATGCAATATGCTTGATGATTAGACTCCTTGTTAAGCTTCTTATTGTGACAAATGAGGCACCATGGGGAATGCTTAGTAATAGCTCTTTGATGGCTACGACTTCGTTATTAAGACCCTATGTATATATATTGAAGCAGAGTTTAACATAGATGAAATGATCATATATATTTTATTGTTTCTACTTTTGCTTACTTGCCCCTAAAATTTGGATGATCGCCAAACAACCTGCACACTTGCTTCTTAAATGTGTGACCCAAAAAACAGCATTTCTTTTTTGCGAATGAAAAGAGCAAGTTCAAGAGAGGCATCTGCACTGCAAGACATTTTGTACTCCTCTGTCTTATAAAAAAATCGTTTTTTAACTTTTAAACTTTAAGTTTAACCGCTCGTCTTATTTAAAAAATTTATAAAAATATAATTTATTTTATTGTGAATTATTTTATTATTAAAAAATACTATAAACATGATTTATTTGTTTTTATAAAAATTTTGAATAAAATAAGTAGTCAAACGTGTTTTTTAAAAGTCAAAAAATGATTTTTTTATATGAGACTGAGGTAGTATTTCTCATCCACCAGGAGTTAAGGATTTTACCACCCAAGAAAGACCGTACATTATGCATCCACGTTGGTACCATGGACATGGACTCGCTCCCTAGCTAACTGGCAGGGCCACGGCGTGCAGACCACCGCGCGCTCGCCGTCGCTAGCTCTCCGCCGTCCGCCACGAGCCACATCCCACTGTCGGCGAGCTCACTTGCCCTTCCCCGCTGCTGCTGCTGCTCACGTTGCTCGTGCGTGTCTGCTCGTAGGCATGCCCGAGATTCCTGAGCCGGTTGAGCTCCGGAAGGATGACGGTGGCGAGGTCCGGTCGGTCTTTCCGCCGCATCTCCGTGCACTTGAGCGCGAGCTTGGCGTACCCGAGGGCCTCCTCGACGGGCCAGTCTTTGACGGTGATGTCGAGCATCTGTGCGAAGGTTCCGGCGTCGATGGCCTTCTCGACGTGGTGCGTGAGCCCCATGGGGGGCCTCGCGGTGATCACCTGCAGGAGCAGCACGCCGAGGGAGTAGATGTCCGACTTGACGCCCAGCTTGCCAGTCTGCTGGTACTCCGGGTCGATGTAGCAGAAGGTGCCCGCCGTCGCCGTCAACCGGTACTGCGTCACCTTGTCGGCCACCGCCGGCGGCACCAGGCGCGCCAGCCCGACGTCACTGATCTTGCTCACGTAGTTGCGGTCCAGCAGGATGTTGGCCGGCTTCAGGTCACGGTGTACCAGCGGCTCCGGCTTCGTCTGGTGCAGGAACAGCAGCGCCGTGGCGATTTCCGCGGTGATCCGGAACCGCTGGCTCCACGGAATCGGCGCCGTGCCGCCGCGCCGGAACAGCCGGTCCTCTAGGCTGCCGTTGTCCATATACTCGTAGACGAGGCAGCCGTACTCCGGGCAGGCGCCCAGGAGCAGCACCATGTTGGGGTGGCGGATGCAGCTGAGCACCTCCACCTCCTGATGGAACTGCTTCCTCCCCTGGTGGGCGTCGGGGCGGAGCACCTTGATGGCAACGGGGGTGTGGTCGAGGGACGCGCGGTACACGGGGCCGTACCCGCCCTCGCCGATCTTGAGCTCATCGGAGAAGCGCTCCGTGGCCATCTCGATCTCGTCGATGTGGTACTTGCGGTACCGGAAGTCGTGGCTGGAGATGGCGTCTAGGGCGCGCACCTTCTCGTCGGCCTCCCGTCGCGCGCGCAGCTCGGCGTTGCGGCGCCGCTGCGCCTCCAGGTCGGCCAGCCGCTGCGCCGCCTCGGCAGCCTCCATGGCAGCGCGGCATTTGGCCTTCTCCATCTCGGCCAGCGCCAGCGCCGACTCCTCCGCGTGCCGGGCCTCCTCCAGCCGGCGAGACTCCTCCAGCTTCATCATCTGCAGCTCCTTGGTCCGTTTCTTGGCGTTGATGGCCTCTTTGCACGCCGCGTTGTACATGTCCATCGTCTGCTTCAGCTCCAGCCGCAGACGTCGCAGCTCCCCCTCCACATCCCGTTGCTGCAGCATCGGCAGGCAGCGAGGCACGGGTCGATCATGAGTTGCAAACGTAACAAAATAACTAAGCAGGTCATGCACGGCACAAAAGGTTACTCACGCCGGTGGACGCCGGTGACATGGGCTCCATGCCGGAACCGGCGGGGTGGCTGGTAGGTATGTCATGGTTATCGAGGTAGTCCACGGAGGAGAAGCTCGCGCACTGGCTGAAGTCGAGAGAGTCGTGCGAGTTGGACCGCCTGCTCGAGCGGCATGAGGAGCCGTCGACGGTGCCGTAGTGCGACGATGGGAGCGAGCGCTCGCGGAACGGCGGCCGGGTGGTGAGCTCGGGGACGACGCGGCTGTCGATAGAGTGGCGGGCGGAGTCGGGCGTCGCCGGCGGCAGGTGCCCGCGGGAGCCTCGCCTGGAGTACTTGTGGGAGTCGCAGTCCAGAGAGACGTCAAACGTCGGCACGCCGCACTTGGCGAGCCTGACGTTGACCGACTTGCCCTTGGCGACCACGTAGATGTTGCAGTAGTCCGGCGCGGTCTTCATCACGGTCGACGGCACGTCCGCGTTCTTGAATTTCCTGAACCGACCACGGGGAGAGGCAGCGTCAGGTCAATTTATTTGACACATAATGAACAAAGAAACTCTGAAGATTAATAGTTAAATATAATGTTAAAAGTTAACTATGTCAATATATTAAAATCAAAGAGAATAATTATTAAGTACTTGGTAAATGCATTTCTGCTGTTCCCGCCGAACACGATGCTCTGGATCTTGTTTGCACTTATGTACTCTAGAATGGCCTTGGACACTTCTGCCTCTTCAAGGACTACCTCTGAGACCTGAACCTGGCAGAGCATAATTTCGTGATTAAAAATTGCATCATGGATCGATCGAATTTTCGCAGTTCGCAGGTTAACTAGGCCATTACCCCATTTCGGTGGCAGAACCCTTTCAAGGGGCCAAAGATCTCCTTCGTCTCAGCCTCCAGCACGCTCTCCGTCGCCTCTGCCGTGGAGCCGAACCCATCTGCATGCGCATTCGCCAAAGACGAGCTCAGCTGCTGCGTCATGGGAAGGGAGATCCATGCATGGACAACGATGGCAGGTGACAGAGACGAACGTACGGCTTACGGTGCACCAGTGGTTCAGGACGTGGAGGAGGACGATGTGCGAGGCGCCGGAGAGGAGGTAGTCCACGGCCCACTTCACGGCGAGCTGGCTGTTCCGGTCCCGGTCGACGGCGACGACGACGGTCGGCGCCGCCTGGTGGAGGATGGCCGGCGGCGACGTGGCGGGCCGGTGCTCGTCGGGGCTAAGGGTTCCTTGCATCGCGCCCGGCCGGTGGTCCGATGATGAAGAAGGCGAGGGAGCCGCGGCGAACTAGACGGACGCCGGCGACCGACCGGTCAGTGGTGGGTCAGGCAATGGGTGCAGGGATGGGGCGAAGGAGAGGAAGGGAGAGGCGGCGAGGACGAGGGACGACGTGTCGTTCCTCTGCCTCCTCCTCCTGCTCTTCCTCCTCTCTCCGCCTTCCTTCGCCTCCAACCCCTTCTCTCCTACCGGCCTGCCCCTTCCACGTCCTTGCACCTAAAAGCTACGCCAAGCGACCAACGACAGCCTCATACTATTCTTGCACATTCCTTTTTCTGAAATTATCCACGTTTCCGATTTGGACAATATGATCAACGGATACAGAAATAGCAGCCTAAATTAAGGCTGTTAAATATGGCCATGCAAAAACAGGGAAATAGCAGAGCAAACGAAAGACCTAAAAATGGCCAGCATAGGAAGCCATGAACAGCGGTTCATTCAGGCCCTGCTTGTTATTGCAGTACGCAGCATGTGCTTCCCTTCAGAAAATTCTAATCTGAAAGAGTATTCTAGCATGCCACGTAAACCCAGGCACCCTCTCTAAGCTATGTACAACTACAAAACTGTACAGTATCTGCTAGAGTTCATGCAGATAGGTGTGCTGGTGATTTTACAAGGTCAGGTAGGTCTTGATCATCGTCGAACCGGTCGGGTCCGAGAGGAGGTGTCGGATGAGGTTCATCCGCAGTTTATTTGGCGCAATGGCAAACATGTAGAACGAAAATAGTATGAGATCCACTGATGAAAGAGTCGATCCCAGGAATCCTCGCCACATCCTGTTGTGAAAAATAATGCTCGTCAAAATTTTGTGGAAATGATAAACTTTGTTATACACCGAATGAAAGAAATAGGCCGAAACACAAAGAAAAATGTAATTACCATTTTGGCACCCTGAAAAAGGCGTCGAAGAATGTTTGTATGCCTTCATTGTTTAGTTGGATTATCAATGCCAATCCAAAAAGGAAGAATGAACGTTGACGTTTCCTTTCTTGAGGCCATAATGTTCTCCACGCTGAAACAAACGTATGACAGTGAATAGCAGAAGTTTTGCTCGCTTATATCTGGAACATTACATAGTAGAACGTACTACAATATTCTTGAAGCGAAGTTGAGTAGCAAATAGCAGAAGCGTGCTTACCTAGCATTGATGGACTGTAATTTGGAGAACCTCCTGGCAAATATTGTGTAGAAACTTGGCTCCTTAATATATCAGATATTACAGAAGCATATCTTGGAGCCTCAGACAGAGATCTGACAACTGAGTATCCTATAGTTTTCTAAGACGATGTCAGTATCTGCAAGGAACTAAACCTATGAGAAAATTAGGATGTGTGTGTACC
The DNA here is from genome assembly GCA_001602275.1 of Zoysia japonica. Lineage (NCBI taxonomy): Eukaryota > Viridiplantae > Streptophyta > Magnoliopsida > Poales > Poaceae > Zoysia > Zoysia japonica. Next base: position 2,190,294 of record BCLF01000036.1, read on the forward strand.
GGTTGCAGGATGCACCATACTTGCTGCAGCACCAAAGGCAAGATTTTTCTGGTCTGTGTTTGGTAAGGATCCTCCAACAGGAATATAGGACCATTCCTGCAACCAAGCTTCAGTATTTCAGTTGATTTTAAGCATATAAATTGAAAAAATCTATCATCTCTTAATTTCTTACCTCCTCATAAACTTTTAGGATACGAACTCCCATTGCATCCAATCGATACATCAACCTCTTCTTAAGTAGGTCAAAGGGCATTGCATCTTTAGAAGCTAAGCATGTTTCCTGTCATAAAATACTCGGTCAGAAAAATTTAAAGCATGTGAAATGCTGGTTATTATACAAGCACTAAACAAAGACGGTTTTCATAGAGACCTCAAAGAAAACTCGTGTGGATGACATAGGCATAGCATACAGGAAAGTGGGATTGTCTTCTTCCAAGTGTGAGAACTTCCCTTTGAAACAGTCTCTATAGTCCATGAAAACCATTAAGCTGGGATCATAAGGATTGTTTTCCACCTGAAAATTTAAAATCATTCTGAAATAACAAACAACTAGTACCGAAATGTTATGGTAAAAAAATAACTGAAAGGAACACAGCTTCTTCAGTCTCTGCGTACCTCAACTTCTACTCCATATGCAGTTTGCACACAGACACGGGGACCTCCAACCTCGTACTCTAGAAGCCTACCAGATGCTGCACCGGAAGCAACAATGGCAAGCCTGCAATGTATCTCACGCCCTCTTTCACAACAGACCACTCTATGGCCATCTGGAGACTCTATGATCTTGTCCACCTTTGAATTGAGGTAAGTAACGCCAGCTTCAAAACATCTGGCAATGATTTAAGCTGTTACTAACCAATGTGAATCATATTATATCAAGTTTGTGGGAAACTGATAAATCTGAATCAAAGACTGGTAAATAAAAAATCACCTTCTCAGCAACTCCTCGTGCAGTAAGTCTCGGTGAACCCTGCCATAAGAACGGCCTATTAATATCGGCTTGTTACCGTCAAGATACACAACGGTATCCTTCCAGACATGCTCGATACAACTCTCTAGGCCAAGATCTGGGCAGCAAAACAGAACACGTATCACTACAGTGTTGATTTTCATTGTGGAGAATTCATCATATTAAATTGTATCGACAAGGTGTCAATCAGGGGATTGCATTGCAAATTATTGAATACCTTTGAACTCATCCTCCCACACACCATAGTTGTTTGTAAATGGAAGGTCAGGTCCAATGAGACCAACATTTAGCCCTTTCTTAGCTGACTCTGAAGCTAGAGATAAGCCGGCAGGTCCACATCCAATGATGACCAAATCAAGTATTTCATCAGATATGGGTAACAGCTGCAAACAAAGAATGAGGCCACATATTCAATTTACACGAGGTATAAACACCACAAAATAGTGGTTACCCCACTACCATCAACATCTGTAGACCAACTATGCCATCATGAAAAAATTGAAAACACTAACGCAATAATTCCAACCTCACTGTGCACGTAGTTTGCGAAGAAAAAGGTTTCGATTTGGAGTTTTGGGTCATCCAAGGAGTTTAGTAACACAGACCAAGTCTCGAGACATGTCCATTTTTGTGGAGTCCCTGATTCCATCTCCATGTGCCTCGACTACCACTTGATTACTTAAGCAAGTTGACTGCGACATTAGACTAGGACTTCCATGCGTTTACTATCCGAGTATCCAATGATCTAAACGGCACCAGCCACCAGATGACGCTCAATCAACCTTACTGAGCATAAGGAGGGAAATGGTTGACTTGTACAAACAACCTAGTTATTAGTAGCATAGTATGACTATGACTCGTCTTCTTGGAATGGTCTTTGTCCCCCCGAATCACACATACGTACAGCCTGCTTCTCGTGACAAGAGGGAAGTTCCACACTGTTCATTTATCGATTTGTCAAAATCAGCAACAGTACGATGTGTTCTTAATCACGCAAGAGACGCTGTAACAGTGAAACCATGAAGGTGCCATGTTTTTCCAGCAAGAAATGTATTTTAGATTATTTTAAGCTACATTCCAAATTGACACACATAATTAAAATACTCCTAAGAGAAGATGGACTTTGGGATGAATCTAAGAATGTGAAATGGTTGGCGGCAGGAGAAAAGCGCCATCACGAGTCCGCGACAGGGCTGTTCCAGTTCCATCATCTTCTGGTCAAGGCACGTGATTACGTGAACTACAGAATGGAGGACGTGCTACCTCCTACCTGATACGCTAGTCGCTAGGTGACACATTACTTTCTCTTTTAGACTTTTAATATGTTCTTACTAGAAGATTTCCCTAAAGCACGTGGCCACGGTTTCTCTTGAAATGGTCCACTTCAATAATTGAGGGATAATGATGCAGTAATAAAATTAAAAATTCCCCAGATGCTAAAGAACATTGTGTTTTTTGGAAACAAAATGAGAAAGAAAAAGGTATACTCCTCGGAGCAAATTATTCGGGGAATCTTAGCAGCATGTTGCCCCAACTCTGGACTTGTAGAACGAATCAAAAGGGGACGAAAAATATATAATCACGATCATTAAGAGCACCACGCAGTACTTTAAACACGATTTACGAGAGGCGTGGGTAGCAATCAAATCACCTTGGAGGCGATCCTGGACTGGCTTTCCATGGGCTTGGTGGCCTGCATTTGCACGAAGAGCAGCTCGCCGCCGCCAGCCTTGCGGTAGTCCTCCTCGTCCGCGAACCCCACCCCGACTGCGACCCCGGCCTTCTCGTCGTGCTTCTCCGTCGCTACGCACCTCGCCGTCCCGCCGCACAAACGGCGCCCGGCAGCCATCCGCCGCCACCGCTCCGCCTCCGCCCCTCTCCCAGCTTTGCCGCCGCCGCCGACCGCCCCGCTCGGCAGGCCGCGGCAGCCGAGCGGCGCGGAGATCGTCGCGCCCGAGAACGCCCCCATTGCGCCGCGCGGGCTGCCGCTCTCCTCCGTCCCCGGCTTCGCTCGCTCGCCGCTCGCAGAGTAGAATTGCGCGCTGGTCGGAAGCGATGAAAGCGACGAGGCGGCGGCGAGCGAGTACCAGAGGACAGAGCAGAGTAGGAGGTGGCCGCTTTGCTGCCGTAGGGGTGGGAGGGAGCGAGCGGCCTGCTTGGGCTCGGGTATCCCGGATATGGCACGTGGCGGATAGGGATTGGACATGGGCCCGCGCGGCGTGGATATGGTTCGCTTTTGGCGAGGAGCGCGGGACGCACCGGCTCCTGTGCACCCGGCCCCGTGTGGCAGTGTCGTCTAGGTTTGGCAAATGGGCTGGGCTAAGCCTCAGAAGAATGTGGTCTTTTTGGATCCTGCCCCGTGCAGCGTTTGGACGGCCTTTTATTTGCGTATATTCTCTCATTATTTTAAAAATTCATTGTTAATATGACTATAATTTTTAGTTAAAAATAAAATAATTTTTATATCTTAATGATAATAATTTTTGAAACGGATCGAGCATATGATAATCAGTTCATATTTATTTTGACTACCAGCTGATTATCAGATCTTTACAATACGGTACATTTTCTTTGAAAATTTTGTCAAAGGTCTAAAAGGTCTAGATTATATTTTTCTTCTAAATGGTTATTTGTCTTTTGAAATTTTTAAAAATAATATGTTCCAAATTTGAAATTGGGTCTAACAAAATAAAATTTCCTTGTGAAATAATTTAAAGCACGGCAAGTTTCATAATTTTCTAAGCTCATTAATTAATTATTTTCAAATTTAGAGTAAAATGATGACATGCCGGTTCTCCACGTCAACAGGACCGCCACATCGGTGTCCACATCAGCAGAACCGCTACGTGGACAGCCAGGTCAGCTGAAACCACCATCAAAACCAGTCAAGGAGGAAAAAACGAACGGTATCAACAGTTTGGGGAGTCATACTACCAGTTTTGCAATCGAGGGAGTAAAATTGCACAATCGTGATAGTTTAGTTAGTAAAATTTAAGGGCAAAAGTGTAAAAGAAACTCACAGTTGCCCAGTTGACCCATTTCATTTTGGGCCCAATTTCAAAATCCAAAGTTTATGAAGGAGAATTTGACCCCTACACTAGGCCGATGCATTGAGAACGGCCTAGAACACAAGTAGTCCAGGAATTGGGCCAAGTGGAATGCAGCAGCCCCGCCCGCTTCTAAGATGTTCCGACATGGTTCTAGACCGAGCTGGGCTTCAAAGAAATTGAGCCTCGTGGCTAAAGATGGCCGAACGGGCGGCCCGACACGGCCCAGCAAGGGCACGAAAAAAGCCCGGCTCATTTAGATTCGAGTCGGCACAGCCCACTTTATTATCGAGCCGTGCCATACCAGCCCACAGGCTCTAGCTTCGATCCACAACACGGCACGCAAGACTCAACCGTATCGGGCCGGCCCGATTGGCAGGTGCGCTCGGAGGTGCGGGGCGGCTGGCGACGGCGCACACGGAGGCTTGAGGCGTATACGAAGGGGAATTTGACCCACTAGGCCGATGCGTTGAGAACGGCCCAGACCACAAGTAATCCAGGAATTGGCCCAGACAGAATGCAATAGTCTTGGCCTCCAAGGGGCTTTAAGATGTTTATTATAAACCGGGCTTGGGCTGCAAAGAAATTGAGCCTCGTGGCACCTCAAACAAAAAGGGGAACCCATCATAGGAATACTATTTCCCTTTGGAAACTCTCGAAGAGAGAAGCACTCACAGACGGAAACGGTGAAGCAGCTGCCTGTTTTAATTCGAAACGCCGCCTCCGTCCTCGCTTTCAGTGCCACGACGGCGTGGCGGCTCACGCGGATCCCCCTCGAGAACGGCGGCCATGGGGTCTCCCGCGATGACGAGACCCAGCACAACCCCCTCGGGCGCAGAGGAAAAAGGGAACGGAGGCCGGATACGGCCACGAAAGACGCGCAGCCGACCCCGGGACGACGGGAAAAGGCGATGGAAACGGAACACGGGCACGAAAGACACGAGCGTATTGCCGTGGCCGCGCGCTTGTCCCCACGGCAAAGTTTGCTCGATGCCTCGATCCGAACCTTCCTGGGGCAGTTCTGGCAACTTGAATACCGCAGCGCGCGCCCCGCTGCCAGGAAAAGGAAACCATGGTAGGAGTATAGTGCGTCAAAGGAAACCGTGGTATACCCGAACCCAAAATTCAAAGAAGGAATTGACCGCGGAAAATACGTTGATGTGGCCGTTGGGTACGGTGCAGTACTGCTACTAGAGCTTTGGGTCTCGGTGGGTGCGTCACGCACGTGGACTACTGGACTCCTAAAAAGAACCTGAACCGGCTTGCTGGCATGTAAGGGTTCCTAGAAATTATACAAAATTTTTACAAAAATTAATTTAATTTTTAAAAAAAATATAAAAATAGAAAAGATTTCTTTCGAATCCAAAAGCCTAATCCGACGAACGGACGGAAGGACATGACCGGAACGAATAGAAACCAGGGCGGCCCACAGAACGGTGGTCAAAACAGTGGAAAAACAGCATCGCACCTATTCACTTTCATACTCCTTTCGGTTTTTTTTAAATAAACTTCGTCGTTGATTTTTAAATTCAACTTTAATCATTTATTTTATTTAAAAAATTTGTTCGAATGTGTAAAATTTTAAGTTTTGATTCAAATAACTCTAATAATAAATTAAATTATATTAAATTATATAAAATTTATCAAAAAATTTAAATAAAACAAGTGATCAAAGTTAAATTTAAAAATCAATAGCAACATTAATTAAAATACAGAAGTTAAATTTAAAAGTGAACGACATCAATTAAAACACGAAAAGAGTACAGCAGTACAGGCCGGGATAAAATGTGTTGCGGCTGGCTGCCGCAGGAGAACAACGCGCAGGCTCGCGAATCGCGATCCGTTTTGCCTGGCGCGGACACATGTTGCCGGCAAGGGGCGTGTAGTAGAATACTCTTCCCGCTGAAGACAAGCGCAGTGGTTATTATAAAAGTGTGATCTGCTGAACATGTGTTGGAGGCGGCTTGGATTGCAACAAGGGTCTGCCCGTGTTGTGACAAAAGAGCGGTGATCACCCACTGACAGGCATGCCCTGACGAAGTAGAGCAGTAGCAGCAGTACACGGTTTTGTGACCCACAGTATCGCATCTCGTCTTCATCGTCCAACAGTGGTGATTATTCCACGTCATCATCGTGCAACAACGCTTCGGCTATATCCGCGTCTCCTCGCCGGTGCACACACAAGAGCCTGTTCGGTTTGTCGATGATCTGGTTGGAGTGGAGGGAAATGAGAAGATTAAATCTTGATCTAACTCGTCAAAGAACGAATCTTCCTCAATCTCGATTAATAAGTCTATAGGAATAACCGAACACAGCCTAAAGCAACGCGCACCTCAGCCAACATCAGCAACACTCACAAATAGGAGTAATTTTGTAGAGATAGAAAGAACCAGCCGTCCGCGATGAGAGGAAAAGAATAGCGAGGTCAAGAGAAACCGGCCGCGCGCTGCTTTTCTTGCGGGGCTCTATCTCTCTCTGATGCTTTCGTCTCCGCGCCCGTCTTCCATCCATGCACCAAGGAATCAGATCGACCTTTTACTCGTGTATATCTCCGTCGCACCGATTCTTCTACTACTGTTTGTCTGACGGTGACCGGGGCAGACGTTCGTTGACATATATACCGGCCCATCCCCATGGGGCCGAGTCCTCCTCCTCCGCCTCACCAAGGTCTCTGTTTCCGTTGCCCCTGGCTGCTATGGTGGGTTGGAGGACGAGAGCCGAGCACGCGCGAGCTCAAAACGTGGCGGCTTGTTGACGGGATGGAGGAGGGGGGTTTGGAAGCGAGCGGGCTGAGGTTCTTCCTACGGTTCGGTCCGGGGAAGCAGCTGCTCGGCGTCGCGCTCTCCAGCCGCTTTCCTGGGTGGACCGGGACCGGGCAGGGGGCAGCGGCGATCGCGGAGGACGGTGGGGAGTCCGTCCCCGCCGCTGTTGCGTCCGCCGTCGCTCTTGCCGCGGCCGTGTCCGTTTGCCTCGCGGCGATGCGCGCGGCGTCCGGTCAGCGGCCGCGCCGGCCGCGGCTCGCGGCCGTGGTGGCTGGGCCGAGCTATGGTACGCGGCCGCGTCGCGCTATGTCGGCGCCTGATGACGGGCTCAGGGTTCTGTCGTACAAGGTGAGTTCACGATCCGACAGCCTTCCGTTTCATGATCGCCCAGAATCCTGATTTCATTGCACGGTAATATTTATGACTAATAATTCGTTCGGTTCCAATGTGGAAGGACGAGGAGTCTCCGGAACACGTGATCCATGGCGCGTCGATCGGCGCCGGAGACGACGACGACGACGAGCCGGTCATCGTCGCGCGCGTGGACACCGCGCAGTCCGACGTGGCCGGCGCGGACGCCGACGGCCAACCAGAGGAAGAGCGGCGGCGGGAACGCGACCGGCTCCGGGAGCTGTGGCTGTCGCTGGTGGAGCGCGAGCAGAGGCTGGAGCTGCGGCGGCAGGAGCTGGAGGGCCTCCGGGAGCAGGAGGCCGCCGCGCGGGAACTCGAGAGTCGCGCCCGCGCCGCGGACACGGAGGCGCGGCTGCTGGAGCGGAAGGTCTCCTCGCTGCAGGCGGAGAACGCGCGGCTCAGGGCGTGGGTGGAGGAGCTGGACGACGCGCGCGCCGAGCTGGCAAGCGCCGAGGAGAAGCTGCGCGCGGCAGAGGCGCGGGTGCGGGCCGAGCAGAAGGAGATGATTGCGCTCCGCGCGAGGGTGGCGGAGCTGGAGAGGGGCGGGGAGGAGAGGGCCAGCAAGCTGGCGGCCGAGGCGGCCGCGCTCAGGGAGGCGAACGCCGCGCTGGAGGAGGAGAACTTGGAGCTTGCGCTGCGGCTGCAGGACGCAGAGCAGCAGCCCGCCGCCTCTGCTCATCTGGCACTGGCAGTCGAGGTAACTGGATTCCTAATTCTCACCTCACCATTTTACAGTACTGAATTATCAGATGCTATTTTTATTGAGGAATACTGCGTTCAAATAGCTGTTGATAATAGTGCTTTGTGATTAGTAGTAATTATTAAATGGTGTGATAAAATCGAATTTATTAGGTCGTTGATCCTTTTTTTCTGTGGGATGTTTTAAAATTACTATTCATCCGCTCAGGAATAGTACACGAATAAGAATTTCTCTTGTTGGGAACAAAAGCTCTTCAAAGCAGAGGCTGAAATTTGCGACAAGTTTGCAATACTCCCCGCTCCTCTCCAGCTCGGCCGCCCTCTGACTTTAGCATTCCCTATCAAATTGGAATACTCCCACATGTCCTGTGTTTGTTATTCCAAAGCTGAAGTCACGGCTAGAACATTCCGCCACAGATTATTAACATTTGCTTGTGATAGTCTATGTGCTTGATTTATTTACGGTACACAAATTGCGTTTCATGGTATATAGATAAAATATTTTTTTTGCTACCATTTCTTTTCACATGTCATTTCCTTTTCATACTGTTTTTGTAAAACTCACATGCATGTAATTTTCACCTGAATATGTTGCGGTTTAGAGTTTGCTCGTAGTGGTCGGTACCCGAGACAGCTACATTGTGTTAGCTACTCTTATACGAAACTCACATAATAGAACGTGAGGTTATGATAATCCTGTCAAGTTATCGTGACAATTTTGAACCCAATCTCATCTCTGTAGTTTATTATTGATACTAATCTTGGTCTACCTGGATTCTTGTTTCAACGACATTTTCCAGACTACTGTAGCACTTTGCGCATGATATGGTGAGAAAAGTCCTCCACACCCCTTGCATAATACCCCCTTGTGTAAGCGTCGTTCAGTACCCTTTCAGAATGTTCAAAAGTCCGAATACGGGAATAGTTCTTGAAGAACATTCCTTTTCTCCGCATCTGTTTGACAATTTTGCAGAACAGATGCGTCTTCGCAATAAACATAAGCATTATAAGAACATTTCTTTATCTTTTTTTTATGCAAATTAATAACTCCATCTGTTCTGAAATTGTTATTGCTGCAGCGACAATAATTTTTAAATGGAGAAAATATGTTCGCCAATATGTAGCCAGCACATATTCATACATTTTCAGCAACATCAACGGACAAGCGTTTCAACAACGGCTATAAGAAACACGTGTAGAAAAGCAACGCAAGGCATTGAAGTAGTCCTTACTGACACGATACGGTTTCCGGTATCTTTATAGCCTTTTCGTCTACTCTTGTCTGCAGTTGATTTAACGAAATGCTCTGCCCTAAACATATTTAATCTTCGTGGTATCATTCAAAATCATCTTAAACTCTCTTCGATTTCTTATCGTGCACTTGTAACTCTTCTTTTTTAAAGATCGTGTTTGGAGCGCTTCATGTTAAAGTGTAGCTCTTATTCTAATCATTCCATCCCGATTTGCTATCAAGAAAAGGAAGAAAATATGCTAATAACACTGTCCGTTTCAGCAGGAGAACTTGGCTGAGGAGGCGAAGCAGCTGAGGGAGACCAACGAGACGCTGACGCGGCAGATCGAGCAGCTGCACAGCGACCACTGCGCGCACGTCGAGGAGCTCGTCTACCTCAAATGGGTCAACGCCTGCCTCCGCCACGAGCTCAGCGAGCACGCCCTCCACCCGCCGTTCTCCGAGCACCAGGACCACGACGGGAGCGCTGTCGTGGCCGACGGCGGCATGTCCGCCATGGAGCTCAGCAAGAGCATGAGCTTCCGCTCCAGTGAGAGGGCCAAGCAGCTCATGCTCCGGTACGGCCACCCCGGCCTCGACCCCGCGCTCTTCTCCCCGCTGCACGAGTCGATGGACGGCGACGAACTGACGGCGCGCGCGCGCACCTACGATGAGCCCGCACGGAGCCCTGCCGGTACGTCGGTGACCACGACCACGGCCCCGGCGCCGGGGAAGAGGGCCGGGCCACGGAAGCTCAAGTTCCTGGGCAACATCAAGAAGCTTCTGCCCGGCGGCGGCGGCGGCAAGAGAAGCCACTCGAGCCACGGCGGCGGTGGAAGTGAGACCAGCAGCAGGCTAGCACCGGCGCCGATGCCGAGCGACGAATACCTCGAGAAGGCGATGCGGTGGCTGTCCACCCACGACGTGCTCGACTTCGACCACTCGTACGAGACCACGCCGCTGTCGTCGTGCGACCGGACGCCGCCGAGCAGCGCGACGACCGTCACGACTCGCGGGCTGGTCATGCAGGACGATGTCGACTCCGAGCCGGCGGCGAGTCTGGCGCGGTCCAAGAGCGACGGCGGGAAGTCGTGCCAGAGGGAGGCGAGCCGGTACCATTCGCCCCGACCGGACCACCTGGCGGCGGACGAGACTGGTGTCGCGCCGAGGAAATGGGAGCGGAGGAGACGCTCGGAGGAGCTGAGGAGCCCGGGAGCGGCGCGTGCTTGACGGCAGGGGAGCAGGGGACAGGGAGTGATGCTACAGCAATTAACGTGTTAACAGGGAGTTGCCATTGGCATGCTATACGCCATTCCAAAGTTTTAGCTTGTTTGAATTGTGCATACTTGTCTAGTGTCAAGAGATCTGCCGGATTTTGAAGGTTTCATGAATCATGTAAGATAAGGTGAATGAACACATCTATATGAGCGATGGTTTTGGTCATCTCCAAGCACCTCGCTATCTTGCGGTTCTGTGTCTAAAATTGCATTTTAAATGTTGTGCAATGGTATTAGTTCGGTAAAATTTCGATGTCTTGAGCACTAGTGTCAATTCAGATATTACTGATTGAGTAATGTAAATTTTAGGCAAATTTGGATGTTGAGAGCTCAAACTGTACAAAATCCATCAATTAATATGTCTTCATCTCCGACAAATAGAAAAATAATGGAGGTCGTCTTCTGCAACACTCTAAAATTTTGAAACTGAATAAAATTAATTTGAATTTAAAATTTGATGAATTTAGAATAGTTTTCACATCTTTTTTAAAAACAAAAATGTTTTAGGCCAGCTTACTGCCCATTTTGGTATTGTAATCTATGACTTGATTGTAAGACTATTATATTTTTATAATGATCTCAATATTGTTTTGTATGTGCATACCAACTGTTGATTTAAGGATTGGTACAGTAAGCATAGTGCATTATTGAAATGGGGTTCGACATCTTCACAACAGAAAAAGAGAAGACAAGTATGATATTAAAACAATAACTAAAGTTTTAACTCGAGGCCACTGAGATGAGATATCATAGCTACCAATAAGCTGTGCATATATGCACCTCATATTTTTGCATAAATGTCGAACACAAAATGATAGCGGACTGCTGCTAGGGGCCTAAAGTCTTGTGTTCAGCAAATGTTTGAGCCCATAGACTTTGGGATTCTTTTTATTTGCCTTTCCTTTTGTTTCCATCTCCTGTCTCTGAAGTCCAAACTACTAAAAAAATGGTTGCTTTTACTTATTCTAAATTTATAAAATATAATTTGTGTGACAGTTGTTATATCAAACTAAACAAAAAAAACTCTTTTTTTGTGATATGATGATATTTTTAGAAATGATCGAAGCTAAAAGTGTAGACTATGGACAAATCCAATTATATTTGATTTTAGAGGGTTTACCAGCGTGATAACCAACATGAATAATAATTTTGTATTTTAATACCTGATAAAAGAAACTACCACAATTGCTCTCAAGGACTAAGCGCTTATCACACATGACTTATGGAAAAAGGTAATAAGAATTATATAAGCCCAGAATACATATATTTAATTAGAAATTTATTGTCACCCACCTCTTTCATTATGAAAAAATAGCCCAAATGTCATTAATTACATACTTCCTCTGATTTTAAAATATTGACACCACTGACTTTTAATACCAACTTTGACTATTTGCCTTATTCAAAAATTTTGTTCAAATGTGTAAATTTTTGTTATTATAAGATCTATCATCAGTGATATTTAAAACACGTCAAATAATTTTACACATTGGAATAAATTTTTTGAATAAGATGAATGGTCAAAGTAATGTTAAAAGTCAATTGTGTTAATAATTTAAAATCGGAGGTAATACTTTTACATATTACTGGTCGCTAGTATTATATAGAGTTGAATTAAGACAAAATTGAGTACTGAAAAAGATGGTAGGACTCACATGACCTCTGTCGGGATCATGTAGTCTAGGTACCCACGACTCTGGGTTAAATACGAAGGCCCGGCAACGAGCTGCGGCCCACGGGCAAACTCACGGCCCACGAAGGATTGCCCCGACCCTCGAAGGTCGGGAGCAACGGAAGACGTCGTCCGTCCCCCAAGGGTCAGGCTCACTCGAAGACCCGCGTGACGATAAAACCCAGCCACTCGAAGGCCGGGCAACCGCCTTACTCGTCCGATCCCCAGGGGTCGGCCACCGCCTTGGTCACCGTCTCCTGACAAGCGCAAAGATCCCTGATATCATATAGCAGGCGGCAAAGCAACCTAGCAGGAGGTAAAGCGCAGTGACAGGTGGTAAGGCAAACCTTAAAGCAACTTTTGTCCCCCGCGCTGGACAAAGGACGATCGAAAGACACCGACAAGCTGCTCCGGCGCTAGCGGGCGCCAGAGAATCAACTTCTCAGAAGATCGCAGCCTCACTCGACAGAGGGTCGCCTGATTTCATAGGCACCAAGCCTTGTAACTCCGTTCCGACCCTTATATATAAGAGGGCACCGGGGACCTTAGCGAGCAACGATTTTTTAAGTGTGAGTTTTTACAGTCCACACACGCGTGCTAGGGTTCTTGCTCGTGCAAGGATCCTTCCACCATTGTAACCCCATCTCAAGCTTATACGACACACATCCTCTCGATCCTGAAGGTAGGGTATTACGCCTCCGTGGTGGCCCGAACCAGATTAACTTTTTGAGTCTTTCGTAGACTAGGCTACATCGATAGGAAGAGCGCATCGAATCCCTCTTCGAATACGTAAATTGTATTGTGCCGATGGATGAAACACCGACAGTTGGCACGCCAGGAAGGGCGTTTTCGTGGTGCATTTTCGGTTCGTTTTTGCCGATGGCTTCGATCTTCGCTTTGGTGAGAGGGGCTTTGATCTTTCACCTCTGTTTTTGGAGCTTCATGGTTGCCGTCGCTCGCGACGACCGGTCGTGGCGCGTTCCCGTCTTTACCATCGGCTAGGCCTTCCGTTTCGAGAGCCTGCACTTCATCGCCGACCAAGGTGGTGAGCTTCGTCTCTAGGCCCTGCGCAAGAAGCGCGTGGCCCGCCGCCGTCGTGTTCGTACAACGCTGGGTCATGACCCGGCGCGGGAGTACTTCATGTTGCGGGCTCCCAAGGTTGGGATAGAAACGCCTCGCGGCAAAGTGCCCATCGGCGACACTTCTCCACGTCATCAAGATATCTCCATCATCGAGCAAGCCCTGCGGCGCAAAGCTGTTGCACTTAGGGCCGACAACCCAGGCAAGGACACTGCCATAGCGAGTGGCGGCACTCGAGCCCGCGCGCGGACCACCTACCAGCATATCATGGATGGTGGCACGCCCCTCTTCGACAGTCGCATTGAGAACCTGGTGGCGACGTCCTACGTTCTCGACGAAGCCGTCACGCCCAACAATCTCATGCTGAAGGAAACCCACGACCGTCTATGCGTCTACCTCCACAGCGCGCTCCAACAACATGAGCCATCGCTCTGGCCACAACATTTCGAGGTACGCAGCAGTCAGCATCGGCGCGCCGAGCAGCATTGCCCAGCTCGCACCTGTAACACTCCATGTTTCTGAATAAAGAAGCAACGTTGCTCGAATTCGAAATCACGGATCCGAGCTCAACCCTTCCCAGCAAATTCACGTTTCAAATAAAATGTTTAAATTTCAAAACACATGTTCAAAATTTGAAGAAAATTTATAAAAATTTACCTCTTAAAAGTTTTGCAAAGACTTGAATTTAGGAAAATTTTTTGAAATTTTATTTGACAGTTAAATGGCCCAAATGAAATATTTCTTTTAATAATGATTTCCTGATTTAAGAATTTTATAGAATAAAATGTGTTCCGATTTTGAACGTTGGCCCAGAATAAAAGTTGTTCCTTCTAAAGTTTTCTACCACCCTGCAAAATTTCATTTTTATCTGAGCTTGGGAACAGTGGTTTCGAAGCAAAAATTAAAATGCTGCGCAGCGAAAATCAGGAAATTGAAAAATCCGCGCGGGACCCGCCTGTCAGCCTCACTGTTCGTCTTTCTTCCTCCAGTGGCACCAGCGCATCTCACTCTCCCTCTCGCGTGCTGCCAGCGCGCTCCCCTCCGTGGAGCTCATGCAGGGGTACCACGTCGACTCTCGATGACACGTCCGAGCAAGGCCGCTTTACTCCTCGCCTTCACTTCTCAGCACGCCCCCTCTCGTCTTCTCTCACTCTCATCGATGCCATCACTGAGCTCTACAGCCAAACCCTTCCTCGCGGTAAATCTCCCCAATCCGATCACCTCCGACCCTCATTACCCGTCAAGGAGCTGCGCTGGAGGCTTCTCGAGCCTCTCACGCTCTCACCGCCCCTTCCCTTGCCCTGAGCTGTGCGAATTTGAATCGTTCCCCAATTTATTTATTTATTCGAGCTCGACGCCGCTGGCCAATCATCCTCCAATTCCGGGCAGCCCGGTGAGCTATTTCCTATTCTACTGCACATCCTCAGCTCCCTTGTCCCCTTGCGCACACCATTGTGGAGATCCCGACTGGAAATCGTGGACTATTTTGTAGGATTTTCAAAGGGGTCGCCGGCACTTCCACCGAGCTCGAGGAGGCCACCATGGCCAGCCCGTCTCCAGCCCCTTCGTCGATGTCCGCGACCGCGCCGGCCTTCTACGCCCTCTGGGGAAGCTGTAGGTAAAGCCCTCGCTGCCTTTCATCAACAGCACCGCCTACGCAACGCCGCCAAACACCGCCGATGGCCGTCGCTCGTCGCCAGCCCATTTCGGTGAGAGTGACGCCCTCTGAACCTCCCCATCGGACTCACACCGTAGCATAGGCCAATCTGGGCCTTGGCCCCGTGCGCCTTGACGCCGGCAGCCCTATACCGGTGAGCGCACTGCCACGGCCGACGAGGCCCCACGGCCGGCCGGGCCAACCCGACCCCGCGCCCGGGATCCTCTACGGCCACTTGATCCCGTGCGGCGAAACCTTATGGTCTCATATGTGGCTGCCCCAAATGGGCCAGATCCGTGTCCCAATGTTGGGTCAGCCCAGATGTCTCGGCTGGGATTTTATTTACACGAAATCTGTATTTAATAAAAAAAAGTCCCAATTGTAAAATCCGTAGCAAATTCATTATAGTTCCAAAAATTATGAAATAAATTTTGTTAGGGTCCTCTCAACTAGAAGTATATTCTGAAGCTAACTATTTTTCATTTTATGCATAAAATTAATTTATATAATTCAAATCACACAATAAATCATTAATGTTTTATAATTATTCTTTGGCATGATAAAATATAAAAAAACAAATTTACTTTTCTGTTTCTTTAGTCAAACTTTATGTTTTATAATAATTGTATATTTAATTTCATTAAAAATACTTTTGTAAATGTTTCATTTTGTTTAAAAGCATTTAATTCCTTATAAATCCATTTGATTTCAATAAATCCTGAAAAATTCTCAAAAATTCCTTTATAACCTTTTTGATTTTTGTGAACAACTAAAATTATATTTTATGTTTTCAAAAACCATTTTAAAGAAGCTTTACAACTAAATTTGTGTCTTTTGAAAATAAAAAGCTGTCAACGCATGTGATTTTATTTAAAGTTAAATACTATTTTAATTTCTTTCTTTGCATATCATTTATGTTAGGACCCAACCCATCCAAAGAGGAGCGTGGAGTCGTTCCTTTGGCAAAAGAAGCTAACTGTGAGCAAGCCCCAGGCAAGCCCTGGTGCATTAACTCTGTTTTAAAGTTTTATTTTATCACTATGTATTGTATAGCTAATGTATTGTGTATTAAGTTGTAGGAGTTGTTTGGAACCCTAGAATGCATGATAGTACCAATTACCCTATTGAATATATATTGGTACAGGTAACTCGATGTAGAGCTAGGCTATGAGTTCTAATCAACAGTAGAAGTCGAGTGAATGAGAAACCTCACTTGCGAGATTATAGGTTAGACTTTATCCCACACTTGAATAAACTTGAGACCGGACGGGGATAGAGTATAGGAGGGATTGAGAAGGCTGGGCCTTCGCGGTGGTAGCCCCGTCTGTGTTGGTTAAGGACCGATTCGA
The DNA here is from genome assembly GCA_001602275.1 of Zoysia japonica. Taxonomy (NCBI): domain Eukaryota; kingdom Viridiplantae; phylum Streptophyta; class Magnoliopsida; order Poales; family Poaceae; genus Zoysia; species Zoysia japonica. The sequence goes on from BCLF01000036.1 coordinate 2,206,449, forward strand.
GTGTGCCCCTGTTGAGCAAGTTTCAACAGTACCGAAGGCATACTAAGGACATGGGACCCAGAAAACTGATATAGCTCAATACCGTAGCAGTTGGACGTAATCTTACCTCTCTTTCGACGGGGAGTAGAGAAAAGCCTTGGATCTAACCATGGATGCACCCGGCGCGGTGATCGCATGGAGGACCATGTGCTTGGGAGAGGTGCGCGTCGGACCGACCCTATGGTATTGTTGTGAAAGGTGGCCACGTGCGGCTTCTGAGAAGCGCACACGTATCGTGTACTTCGGGTTTTCCCAGCTGGTGTAAATCGATTATAATCGCTGCCCCTCACAGTAACGAGCATCGCTTGTTCACTGTGTCATGTCGTAGTAAGAATGTATTCCCTCTGTTCCCAAATAAATTGTCAGTTCTACCAAAACACTTCCGCTCACATCTCTATCACTTTCCACTGCATATTCTCTCCTCCAAATGTACCCTTTCTTTTTCAAATGACAATTAATTGGGAATAGAGGCAGTACGTAAACCTAATCAATAATATGAAATGTTTGTTTAGTTCATAATCAATTGCTTGGTAACCATGCTTGATATAGTTATAGAGCAAATTAAATTTACCTTCCGTGAACTTAATCTATCGCTAAAATTTTAATATAAGGATTTACTATACTAGCGCTGGTTTTGCAAATGGCCATCCCATATGAGTCAGCCTCATTATATCCTTGGAGTTGGCTGTAGCTGGCCACGTTGACGGGTAAGACTTGTTGAGCATTTGAATGCTCAGGGCTTGGCTCTCTGTGGTTTTGTGTAGGTGGTCCCTCTCTCTCTCTCCTTGTACCAACCGGCAAAAGCAACCTCGAAGGTGGCTATGTCCGTTCGGAGCCTTGCTCGCCGTGCTGCTGTTTGTGTGCTGCTAGAGAATGCATCGTATGGGCTCGATGGCATCTTGTGCATAGTCTATTGGAGACCCTAATTCAGGTTATTGCTTCCGCTCTTTCAAAAATCTTGGTTTTATAAATTTAAGCAACAGTTTGTAGTATATTTTATCGTGCTTGAGTTGTACTGTTAGTCCTCGCTTTGCCGAGCGACACTTGATAAGATCCTGTGGTCGATGGATCGTCTCTTCTGTGAGGCGGTCTGTCACAGCACCAGCCTGCGGTGATCGAACCAAGACACAGGACCCTCCGCCGTCGGCCTCGTCCGTTCGACAATGCCTTGGGCAAAACTGCAACGCCCGTCACACCATCAACGCCAGAAGGCATGCCAGGAGCGACCACTTCGCCGAGTCCCGGTGGGAACAAACTCTCGACCACTACCACGACCGCCATCACAACTACGATCGTCGGCGCAGCCACGATAGTTCTCGGAGCCCTAGCCCCGAAGGGGACGGGCATTGGACGTTCGAGATGGAGATTCGCCGAGCAAGGTTTTCGGCTCGGTTCCGCGCGCTGAACAACATCGTCAAGTACGCCGGTGAGTCCAATTCGACCCACTGGCTCGAAGACTACCGTGTTGCATGCCCAGCGCGGGCGGGAGGGGGGGGAGGCGGACAATTTGTTCGCAATTCAGTACTTGTCGCTTTTTTTGGCCGACTCGGCTAGGGGTGGCTCGAGCACCTGCCAACCGGTTGCATTCGCGACTGGTCTGACCTCCGGCAAATCTTCGTTGGCGACTTCCAGGGAACCTACACTCGGCCAGGTAACTCCTGGGATCTCAAAATTATAAGCAAAAGTCCGGCAAGTCGCTCTGGGACTACATCTAGCGCTTTTTGCTCAAGCGCAACGAGCTGCCAGACTTGAGCGACGCCGACATCATCAACGCCTTCACCTGCGACACCACCTCCAAGGCTCTCGTTCACAAGCTCGGGTGCAAAAACTCACGCACGGCGCGCGATCTCCTCGACATCGCCACCACCTTCGCAAAAGGGGAGGAAGCTGTCCAAGCCAACTTCGACAAGGATCGGGGCAAAGACAAGGACAAGTCCAAGTCTGACCACTGCCCCGACCGCCCCTGGGGCGGCTCGAGCAGCAAAAAGCCGAAGAAGGGCAAGCAGCACCGCAATGAATTTGTGGCCGCCGCCGACCGGCAGCCCCGACCCCGAACGAAGACGCCACCCGTCCACGACCACTACTTTGAGAAGCTCCTCGACAAGCCTTGCCTGATCCACGCGACTCCGGTCAACCACCTCTACAAAGACTGCCATCTATTGCAGCAGTTCCTGAAAGGTAATCTTCGACCCCAACAGTGACAACCTCGATGCCCCGACCCTCCGAAAAAGAGCATCGAGGAGGACACCAATGCAGCCTTCCTCGAGCCTGAGGATTGCCTCATGATTTTTGGTGGGCCGTGGGCCTACGAGCCTCAGCGCCGCCAGAAGGTGACAAGGCGAGAGGTCAACATCGCTGACCCGCCATCCCAACCTACCTCAAGTGGTCAGAGGCGCCCATCACCTTCGACAGGTCCGACCACCCCGACTGTGTACCGCAGCCAGGGCGCCTTCCTCTCGTCCTCGACCCTATCGTTGGCAACACGCGCCTCACCAAGTTCTTCATGGACATCGACAGTGCCCTCAACATCCCCTACACCGACACATTCAACGCCATGAAGCTCTCGAGGTTGGATATCCAACCAAGATACGCTCCGTTCCACGGCATCATCTGCAGGGACCGCGCATTACCCCTGGGATACATCAACCTACCGGTCACTTTCGGTAACCGCAACAACTTAAGGACTGAGAAGCTCACCTTCGACGACCGCAACAACTTCAAGACCGAGAAGCTCACCTTCGAGGTAGTCGACTTCATCGGCACATACCACACCATCCTCTTCTGACCCTGCTACGCCAAGTTCATAGCCATGCCCAACTACGTCTACCTCAAACTGAAGATGGCGGGGCCCAAAGGCGTCATCTATGTGTTGTTGCACTTCAAGCAGGCGCTCGTCTGTGAGCAAGAAAGCTTTGAGCTGGCCCTTGCCCTCTCGGGGTCGGTCGAGCTTGAAGAAATTCGCAAGTCCAAGGGGTCGGCCCCGGCCCCGACCCACGACTTCAAGCCTTCAACCTCTACGTCCTTTGAACCAGCCAATGACTCTAAGGAGATCGTCTTCGACCCCTCTGACCCCGCCAAGAAGGCCAGGGTCAGGACAACGCTCTCCGACAAATAAGAAAGCGCGCTCGTCGACTTCCTCGTTCGGAATCGAAACATCTTCGCCTGGGCACCCTCTGATACATCGGGCATCCCGAAGGAGGTCGCCGAGCACTCCCTCAACATTGTTCCCGGGCTCGACCGGTGAAACAATGGCTCCGACGCTTTGACGACGAGAGGCGAAGGGCCATCGGAGAACAAATCACTAAGCTTCTAGATGCCAAGGTCATCAAAGAGATGTACCACCTCGAGTGGCTCGCCAACTCTGTAATGGTAAAGAAAAAGAATAGGAAATAGAGGATGTGTGTTGACTATATGAGTCTCAACAAAACATACCCAAAGGATCTATTTTCTCTGTCGCGCATAGATCAGGTGGTTACCGTCGGCTACAAGACCCTTAGTTTTCTCGATGCGTACTCTGGGTACCATGAGATCTCTATGCGCGGTCCCGACCACCTAGCCACGTCCTTCATCACGCCGTTTGGTTCCTTTTGCAATGTCACCATGCCGTTCAGCCTCAAGAATGCCAGCGCCATGTACCAGCGCTGCATGCAGAAGTGCTTCCACGACCAGCTGGGTCGGAATTTGGAGGTCTATGTCGATGACTTCGTCATCCAGTCTCGACAAGCTGCCGACCTCATCGGAGACCTGAAGGAGACATTCGCCAACCTTCAAAGGTACTGCATCAAGCTCAATCTCGAGAAGTGCGTCTTCGGCGTCCCCTCTGGCAAGTTGTTGGGCTTCATCACCTCCGAACGCGGCATTGAGGCTAATCCCGAGAAGATCACCACCATCCGCAGCCTTGGGCCGATCAACAACGTCAAGGGAGTCCAGAAGTTCACTGGGTGCCTCGCGGCACTCAGTCGTTTCATCTCCAGACTCGGCGAGAAGGCCATGCCTTTTTACTGACTCCTGCGCAAGTCCGACCGCTTCACCTAGATCGCTGAGGCCCAGGACGCGTTCGAGCAGTTGAAGACCCTGTTGTTAACACCGTCGATCTTGACTTCACCGACCCCTGGTGAGCCCCTGCTCTTCTACATCTCCGCTAAGTCCAAAGTTGTCAGCAATGTTCTCGTCGTCGAGTGCTCGGAGGAGGGCTAGGCTTTGAAGGTTTAGCAGCCTGTCTACTTCATCAGCGAGGTACTCGATGATGCTAAGACTCGGTACACTCACGTGAAGAAACTTCTCTACGCCATATCGGCCGCAAGCTGCGCCACTAGTTCGACAGCCACTCCATCTAGGTGGTGACTAGTTTTTCACTCGGGGAGATCATCAACGGCAACGATGTGGTCGGCCGCATCGCCACGTGGGCAATGGACCTCATGGGCCACGACATCACTTACGTGCCTCGTCAAGCCATCAAGTCCCTGACCCTCACCGACTTCATCGCCGAGCGGACCAAAGCTCAAGAACCGTCGACCCCTGTCGACCTCGAGCATTGGACCATGTTCTTCAACGGCTCCATCATGTTGAAGAGCTCGAGGGCTGGCATCGTCCTCATCTCTTCCAAGGGTGACAAGTTCCGGTACGTGGTGCAGATCCACTTTTGAGCCTCCAACAATGTCGCCGAGTACGAAGCTCTCCTCCATGGCCTCCGGATGGGCATCACCCTCGGCGTTCGACGGCTCTACATCAAGGGCGACTCTGAATTCGTCGTCAACTAGGTCATGAAAGTTTCAAGCTGCCGAGACCCAAAGATGGAGGCTTACTGCCAAGAAGTTCGTAAGCTAGAAACAAGTTCGACGGGCTCGAGCTCCACCACATTTTGCACCGCAACAACGAAGTGGCCAACGCCCTCATCACGATGGCCTCAGGGCGGGATCCCATCCTCGACGATGTCTTCCTCGAGATCCTCGCATAGCCGACCATCAAGCTCAAAGAAGACTCCGTCGACCCCAAGCCAGACACCACGGTCGGCGAGCAACTGCCGACCTCAGGGTCAAAGGTAATGGCCATCGTCCCTGACTGGTCTCAAGACATCTTCACCTTTCTCTGGAACGACACCCTCCTGACCGACACCAACAAGGCCAGGCGTGTCTCGCGCCGAGCCAAAGCCTACGTCATCGCCGATAAAGAACTCTACAAGAGAAGCCCAAGCGTCATTCTTCAACGCTGCATTCCTCAGGCAGAGGGTCGGTAGCTCCTCAACGACATCCACCCGGGCCTTTGCGGTCATCATGCCGCCCCGAGGACCCTGATCGGAAAAGTTTTTCGCCTTGTGTTTTACAGGCCCACTGCAGTCTCCGACGCTGAGCAGCTCATCTGTTCCTACAGAGGCTGCCAGTTTTACGTTCGACAGACCCATCTGTCGGCCCAAGAACTCCAGACGATCCCGATCACCTGGCCCTTCGCAGTCTAGGGCCACGACATCCTCGGGCCTTTCCGAAAAGCACCCGGGGGCTTCACCCATCTCTTCATTGCTGTGGACAAGTTCACCAAGTGGATCGAAGCCAAACCGGTGCCCAGCATTAGTGTCGGCCGAGCGGTCGAATTCTTTCATGACATCATATGCCGCTTGGGGGTCCCGAACTCTTTCATGACAACGGCAAGCAATTTGCTGGTCAGCAATTCCACGACTTCTGCGAGGAGTACCATATCCGGCTTGACTTCACCTCCGTGGCCCACCCGAGGACGGGTAGGTCGAGCGCGCCAATGGAATGGTGCTCCAGGGCCTCAAAGCCCCGACTCTACGACTGCATCAAGCAGGCGGTGGGTTCAAAAACTCATGTCTGCCGTGTTGTGGGGTCTACGCACGACCCCCAATTGAACCACAGGGTTCACCCTATTCTTCATGACGTTTGGAACAGAAGCTGTGCTGTCGACCGATCTCAACTACGGTTCCTCGAGGGTCCGAGCCTACGACAAAGAGAGGTCGGAAGCTGCGCGGCAAGATGCCCTGGACCAGCTCAACGAAGCACGCGACGTCACCATTCTATGATCGGCCAAGTACCAGCAGAGTCTGCGATGACTACACGCCCGACGGATCAAGGATCGGGCCTTCAACATAGGAGATCTAGTCCTCGAGGGTTCAGACTAGGGTCACTCAGCACAAGTTATCGCCACTCTGGGAGGGGCCGTATGTTGTCAAGCGAGTTCTAAGATCGGCGCCTACAAGTTGGTGACCGAGAGCGGCCATGAGCTGGCCAGTGCCTGGAACATCAAGCAACTGCATCGATTCTATGCATAATAAAATCAGATAAGTTTTTTCTAAGCACTCCTGTCTTCATGGTTTTGGACGCTGGCGCGCGGCCGCAAGGCCGACCCCCCACCGCTCGAGGGCTATCTGGATGTCCCCTGCTACATGTTCGTTGGCCTTTACAACAAGTTCATTGGGCCCCATGGCGCAGGCTCCGAGCCTCTCGCTCGGGGAGCGGTCCACCCTAGTCTTTGAAAGTTAAGTCCCGAACTAGCCCTGGCGTGAACCTCGAACGTTCCCCCGAGTCGACATGACTTAACCGATGAGCAGCGCGGCGGCCCGATCCCTTGGTTTCATTTTCAGGCTCCATGCCTTGTTTTCCGTCCTAAGGCTCTGTGCCTCTGTCTGTTTCGGGGGCCGGCCCCCTGACCCGGGCCGAGTTCGCGAGCGACCCTTGGGCATTCTGTGCAAATTGCGAGCGCAAGCATTTCAAGTCCTCGTGCCTAATGATTGACGATCCGTGGTCGGTGACGCTCAATGGCTGTATCGGGATCGACCCCGACCCTACGGGCTATATCCGACCCAATCGCTCGGTCAAGTCCCCAACGGAACTCAAAAACAAAAAAGTGCAAAAATTTACACAGTGAACCAGAGGGTCAGTTTTGTTTTTATTTACATTGTTTTGCAAAGAGCATTACAAAAATCCTAACTAAGGTGCAAAATCATGACGAGGCAGCAGCCGCTTGAACGGCTCTCAAAGGAAGTTCGGCCTCTGGAAGTCGGCGACAATTTTCCGTGCCCTGGGCTTCACGTCTTGTTGCAGCTTCAGGATCTGCTCGTTCGGCATCCCCGCGGCGAACCCCTCAGAGATGCGTCCGAGGTTGACCTCGGGGTAATGCGAGCAGGTCTGCACCAAGGTCAACGAAGCCCCATCCTCCAACGTAATCATCAGCTCAGAGCCGATAAGCCTCGGCAATAACTGTAGCACCAGACCCCATAAACCGTGGTGATGGAGCCTTCACGCATGTCGTTGAAGACCTGGCGAAGCAAGGAGCGGACTCCTCCCCGCAATGCCTTAAACTCGCAGGTCACGCCAGCATCGAACATGATATTAAGGGACCGACCCTTGCAAGTCAACAAGTGAAGTAACACTTACTGTCTCGCTCCTTCGTGATAGCCTCGGTCGCAGCCCGGGCGCCCGCCAGTTCTTGCTGGAGCTAGACGACCGTCGCCTCGTTGGCCTCCCGTTCCTGCACCAGGAGCGGCAGCTGACTCCTTCAGCTGTGACAGCTCTGCCAAAAGCTTCCCGACCTCCTATTCGGCCATCACTTGCGCTGCATCGACGGCGTCCCGGCTCTCCAAGTCATGACAGCAGTTCTCCTTGGCTCGGCCGAGGGCGCCCTTGACAACCTCGTGGGCCCCTTCGACGGCACGCTTCAAGTTTCGAAGGGACTCCATCTCTGAGGCCTGCCGGTTAATCTGTTGCTGGAGCTCTGCACAAAGCAATGGAGTTCGAGGTATTTGGCGACCACCCAAGAAAATAAAGGGTCGGGAGAGTAAGGCACTTACGCAAGACAACGTGCTTGGCGGCCGAGAGCTCAGCGGAGATCTTGGACTTTTACCTGTGTTCCCTGGCGATCTCCCTCTGGCCTCCTGGCCCTCTTCGAAGGAGATGCGCCTCACCTCCTCAGCAGAGTCGATGGTGCGGCGGAGCTGGGCAACGACCCTCCTCGAAGCATCGCAGTCGGCCCGAGGTGTCTCCAGCTCCTCGCGCAAGGCGTCAACCTCAACTTGTAGAGGATCTTGCAGAGGGCGGCCCGCTACCCAATGAAGGGTCTCCTGTGAGGAACTCGACTTAGCATCGCAACTTAGAAAGGTTTGTAAAATAAAAATTCGATAAAACCATGGCTTACCCGGCACTGCAGCGTGTAGGGGTCCCAGAAAACGTCTAGGCACTCAGACAAGCTGTCCAATGCACCGCTGAGACCCGTGAAAGCGGCGGTGACAAGCCGCTTCACTTCCTCGGCCTGGCCATCAAGATGCAGCCAGGCCTCTCTGACTGTCTCGTCCGTGGCGGTGGAGGTCAGAGAATGGACCCTCGGCTCCTCCGCAGCAGGGGCGGCGTCAGCTCTCTTGACCCCACAGCAGGGGCGGCGTCAGCTCCCTCGACCCCGCAATGGGAGGCGGAGTCGGCCCCTTCGGTTCCTCGACAATAGGGGGCGAGCTTGGCTCCCAGACTTCCTCGGCATCCGTGCTCGGGGGTAGCTCTCCACCCTCCTCCTTACCCACGGCCGGGGAAGGCAAAGTCTCTTTTTCACCCGCCTCCTCCCTGCCCTCGGAAGCAACGCCTGGGGAGAGACAGCAGCGCAGCTTCGCCAACTATGGGCTCGCCAGCCGGCGGGTGTTGCGCCAACGGCGGCAAAGGCGTCGTGGAGCGCGTCGACCCCGCAGTCGTAGTCTCCCCCTCGGACGCGAAGGCCGCTGCAGAAGCCCGCGCTGCGGCAATCGAAGTCGAAGGACTGTAAAAACAAATGGCCAAAATTCAGTACCCCAAACAGTAAGTTAATATCAATAATTAAACTGAAGTACAGGGACTTACGCTCTCGACCTCCAGGTCAGAAACGGGAGGCTCCGGGTCGGCACCGGCAAGCCGACGCTCGGGATCGCAGCAGCAGTGGGGGACACTGGGGAGTCGGCGAAGGTCTCGACCTCCGGCTCCTCTGTCCTCGCCTTCTTCGACGGGGACTCAGGAGCATCATCTGACTCCCTCTGGCGGCAGTGACGTTGGCTCAGCGGCACGTCATCCGAGGAGTCAAAATCCTCCTCGGCAACAGCGGCAGCGGGAGTTGGGGTCAGGATCCTCGACCCAACCAGCGACGACGGCGCGGCTAGGCCAAGGACCTGGTCCACGATTGCCCCGTTGCCTCTGGCCACCGGTCTCCCCCCTCCTCCTCGGCGCCGAAGGCGTCCTCATCGAACTCGTCCCAACCGCGCTCGGACCGGTTGGGCTCACCGCAACTGAGGTCGGGGCCGGAGCTGGGGATGGCTCCACCAGCACGGGTAAGGGAGCGATGCCCACCTGCAACAACCACAATCAAGAACCAACCTAAGCCTACGACGCGAACACAATCATCTGCTACGGACCTCAACGACCGACAAAGAGAAAAACGAAGCAACTTACCAACCCTCCCAGTTGGCCCGCGGCCAGAGGGGTCGGCCCGTCGATCAGTTCGCCAGCGACATCGCCCTCGAGCAACCTTTCCAGTTGGGTGATGAGGTTCCTCTCTGTCAACTTTGTCCTGACCACCTCGCGCATGTTGTCGAGTGGCCCGACATAGTCGAACAGGAGCCGGGACCGGAGGCGGAGGGGCTGGATGCGGCACTTGACGAATGTCGCGACAAGCTTGGTGCCATTCAACCCTGCACTCCGGAGCTCCTTGATGCATCGGAGCAGTGGGGCCAGCGTTGCTCCCTCTTTGGCGGTGGGCTCGTGCCCCACGAATCGAGAAGCTGAGCGGCTCATTGCGGAAAGGCGGCAGTCCAGGGACGGCGTTGTTGATGTAGAACCAGCCCTCGTGCCACCCCTTCAGGACGTCTTGAGCGGCACCTTGAAGTACTCCTTGGCGCGCATCCCTCGAAGCACGATCCCAGCGCCTTCGACGCTCCGGATGACGACATTCTCCTGCTATCGGGTGACAAGGAAGAAATATTTCCACAGGACGAAGTGCGAGGCGATGCCGAGAAATGCCTCGCACAACGTGACGAACGCGGTGACTTGCAGCACCCCGTTCGGGTTGAGGTGGTGGAGGCGGACGTCGTAGTAGGACAGCAATCCGTGGAAGAAGTCGGAGCCGGGCAGCGAAAGCCCACGTTCATGAAAGTCGACGAAGCTGACGACCTCATGAGCCTCCGGCTCCAGCTTACGAATCCCTCCCGCTGGCCGTCACCGGGCGTCCTCCAACGGTGGGATCATGCCTACGAGGACGTAGGTCTCGAGGGTCGCCGCAGTGACGCACGACCTCACGCGCGCCCGTAGGATCAAGAATCGAAGACCGATGATCGGACAAAGATTAAACCCTCGATCGACCCTTCGAATCCTCCGAGGGCTCGAGGCCTACGCCCTACAGACGCGCTCACACGCACCTGCAGGATCATTCTATGAAGCACGAAGATTAAACCCTCGACCAACCTTTCGGATCGCTTGAGGGCTCGGGGGCTACGCTTGCGCCCGTAGGATCAATTACCAAAGAAGACCGAAGACTCAGCCCAGCGTCGTGTCAACGAAGATTGCAAATAGCGTAGGGCTCAGGAGCTACTGTCGGGATCATATACCAACGAGCTGCGGCCCATGAGAAAACTCACGGCCCACAAAGGATTGCCCCGACCCTCGAAGGTCGGGAGCAATGGAAGATGCCGTCCATCCCTCAAGGGTCGGGCTCACTCGAAGACCCGCGTGACGAAAAAATCCAGCTACTCGAAGGCCGGGCAACCGCCTTACTCGTTCGACCCTCAGGGGTCGGCCACCACCCTGGTCACCAACTCCTAACAAGCGCAGAGATCTCGGATATCGTACAACAGATAGCAAAGCAACCCAGCAGGAGATAAAGCACTGTGACAGGTGGTAAAGCAAATGGTAAAGCGCGCTGGACAAAAGACGATTGAAGAACACTGACAAGCTGCTCCGGCGCCAGCGGGCGCCAGAGAATCAACTTCTCAGAAGACCGCAGCTCCACTCGTCAGAGGGTCGCTCGATTTCGTAGGCACTAAGCCTTGTAACTCCGGTCTGACTCCTATATAAAGGGGCACCGAGGACCTTAGCGAGCAATGGTTTTTTAAGTGTGAGTTTCGATACAGTCCACACAAGCGTGCTTGGGTTCTTGCTCGTGCAAGGATTTTTCTGCCATTGTAACCCTATCTCGAGCTTACACGACACATTCTCGATCCTGGAGTAGGGTATCACACCTCTGTGGTGACTCGAACCAGGTTAACCTTTTGAGTTTTTTGTAGACTAAGCCACATCGATACGAAGAGCGCGCCGAATCCCTCTCTGAATATATAAATCGTACTATGCCAGTGGGGAAACACCGACAACTTCAACTATTAGGTACATGACAATCACGATGACACAACATTGCCATAATAGATTGATACATCCTGGTACATGCAGCGGCCATTGATCCGACCTTTTTTATTGATTGCCTTTAGGGAATGTTAAAACACACAATGCAACAAACAAGAAAGTGAATTATTCGGAGACAAGCAAACACTCGGAGGAATATGTAGAAACCCGTCTTCGTTTAGCTTAACCAAGCATCTTCTTAACGCCCTCTAACCTGGCGGCCTTGTCGCCAAACTTGGTGCGCTGGTAGTAGTCGAGGTAGTCCCCCCACCTGTAGGGGCCGGAGTACGCCGGCTCCTCCTTCGCCGGCGCCACAACAGCGTCAAGCCCAGGGTTGTAGAATGTGGCCATGGAGAGCTGCCGTCCCTCGGTTCCCACGGCCACGCGGTGCACCGCGCTCTTGTACACCCCGCCGCTGATCACCTCGATCTGGTCCCCGATGTCGACGAAGATCCTGCTGCCGCCGTGGGGCTTGACGGGGACCCATTCGCTGCTGTGTCCCACGAGGAAGTCGAGCCCGCCCACGCTCTCGTCTTGCAGCATGATGATGATGCCGCCGGCGTCGGTGTGCGCGCGGAGGCCCCATACGAGGTCCGGCCGCGGGCACGCGGGGTACATGGCGAACTTGGTTCCAACGGAGGGCGGCGCGAAGGTGTCCTTGATGTGGCTGGCGGGGAGGCCCAGGTTGAGGCTCATGCACTCGGCCAGCAGCTCGGCGAGGGACACCGTCTGAGCGATGTACGTGTCCACCAAGTCTCTGCACACGAGGAGTCACTGGCTCAGTATGTGCTATAGCCTATAGCAAGTAGAATAGTGTTATTTGTACTCAGGAAAATTAAGCCAGCAGCTGTCTATATATTTGCGCATTATATATAGTGTTCTTATCATGCATATAGGTACTGACCGAGTCTTCAGCGAGATCTCTGGGAAGTCGGAGATGTTGCTTTTGGGATGGTGCTGGATGCTGTAGGCGGCCTCCCAGTCCACCTGGTCGGCGTAGGACTCGCCAGCGGTGTGCTGCAGGTTCTTGACGAGGTCGGAGGCGTAGAACTTGCTCTCAAGGTGCTCTTCGTAGTGGCCGTGCACGAAGCGCTTCACCTCCTCCATGACGGTCGCGTCCACGCCGTGGTTCTCCAGCTGCATGTGCACGCATGCGCATCAGGCATGATCCAACAAAGCTACTACGTTTTTTTAATAATGGAAAAGTAATCACGCCTCTGTATTACACACAATGTTTTTAAATCTAACAATAAATCAGCTCTGTAGTTAATAAATGAAAGAAAAACAAATTAAGCATGACAAAGCTTACTATTAAGATTCCATCCACGAGAAGCAAACTGCTCTAGCGCCATAGTTTCTAACATTTTGCTCCCCATTCTAATTGATTCATTTGCTTTGTCGTCATGCTGGAGTACCCAGCGCCATTTTCAGAGGCTAAATCATTCCGGCATCTCCAAATTGCCCACATAGAGCAGTGTTACAATCAAAATCATATTTCTCTCTTTTTTATTGAAATTTGAAAACCAGTTTCCTAGCATATGAGAAACTGATTCAGTTGAGTTAACTAGTTGCTATGTATACAGTCCGTCAAATTGTCCTTACATGGTGACGATCAAAAAATAAATGATTAATGATTTTATTGTGATTACAATAACAACACCTTTGGTTGTCTTTTCATTTTTTCTTTGCTAGGCTATCCTTTGTTAAAATGACCCCCATTGAAGGTGCCAAAGGAAAAAATTTATTTTAACAGGAATCTTTAACCTCCAAATTAATTTGTGCCTGAATGGAGTATTGTAATCTATCATTTGAGATACATTTTGTCCATTTCTCTGTAGGTTCCATATGAACTTATCAGCCTCATTATTTATATTTATGAGAGGTTGCTATTAGGTCAAGCCATTCTCGAAGTTTATTTCCCACCAAAGATCTCTGAAATAAAATATTCAGAGGTGTTGTTCCTATTATGTTGGCAAGTGTATCATGCTTACCAAGTACAATATTATAAATGATGGGATATATCTCGTTGTTTCCCTTCTCAAAATCTCCTTTGTGATCCATCGTTAACTTTAAAGTTACCATATGAAAGAACATGATCTTTTATTTTCATAAAATCTTTTCCAAAATAGAAAACATTTTGTTTTACTTGCACTTGCGTTGAAAATTTTGATCTCAGATATTTATTCCTGAGTAAAGATTGCCAAATTCCTTCTTCATTAAGCAAATTTATTATTTATTTGCTTAACAAATTGATGTTTTAGATCTCTAATTTCAAGTCCACCATGACCTTTGGGACGGCAAAATATAATCATTTTGCTAATCGATACTTTTTTTTCTTCTCACCATACCAAAAAAAGTTAGATTTATCCTTTTTGTATTTCAAAGAAAGACATCATGAATATGGGTAATCTGCTTAGTAATGAATTCAGGAGTATTAATCTCCCCTCACAATATAAATGTTTCGCTTTCGAGCTTGATATTTTGGAGAATATCTAAAAGGGCATTCTTCTGCTTACACCAAAGAGTTCCATGTACTCTCTTCGGTTCAAAAAGAAGTCATTTTGAAGAATGACACGGCCTTCAAAATATAACTTTAACTTTTATTTTCTTTAAAAGTAATATATGTATACTTTTATGAAAGTATTTTTTAAGACAAATTTAATAATATAATTTTCACATTTCTATACCTAATAAGTTAAAACTTATTTGTAATTTATATTCTCAATACTTGACCAATACACTATCAAAACGACACTCTTTGTGGAACATTTTTTGAAGGCTACAATGACACATGTATTGGGACGGAGGGAGTACTTACATACAGATAGAGGTGATAAAAGGGCTCGTCCCGCGGATCTTTTCATAAATTTTATCGGTCCTTATTAAATCTTAGTTTAAAAATGAATAAAAATTGAACCTAAAATGAACAAAAATTGAACCTGATCTTAATCCGGTCTTCATATTATTTTTAGTTTATTTTCTTCGTCCCATTTCACCCCTAGATACAGGTGCGTTGTGATTAGAACGACGGCAATATCTCGGTTGACTGATTACGTACCCAGAAGATGCCCCCGTCTTTGCAGGCCTCATGGAGCTGTGCCATCACCTGTGACCTCTCGGACTCGGTGCCGGCGAGGCCCTTGAGATCAATCACTGGGATCTCCATCGATCGCTGTGGGTACGGTTGCTATGCTGTTGCAACTGGCTAGGCTATTGCGTCTTGTGGTGAAGCTGCTATAAGATTAAGGTCCCATTTATAGTGGCTCTGCGGATTTCACATGGAAAAAAAAATGTGTCGCCGATGCCACTTGCAATCTTCAATGGGATGAATTCACAGAGTACTCCAGCTTGATACATTAATGAGTGGTAAGGTGCGTGAATCGAACCATAGAGAATATTCCATCATCTTCGCCGGCGTGAATCGATCCACAGAGAATACTCCATCCTTTTCTTTGGCTAGCTACATTAAATTTAAATAAACCGATGACTATAATTTTACAACGGAGAGAGTATACATATAATTAGTTGTATGCGTTATAAAGGATTGGATGATTGGGTCACACATGCCACAGGCGTAATATTCAGATAGTTAGTTGTAAGCCATTATAAAATGAGTGAATGCTTGGGTCACATGTACATGCCACACGATTATAAAGTCGTTTTTATAGTATGCCATTATAATAGGCGTTAGTTGGCCGGCCGGCTAATTGGCCTTTTGCTATTAAGTAGGTTTACTAACCAATGAGACCTCCTTGAGTCCTTGGCTCCGTGACCTTCGATCCGGCCCTTTTATGCTGTAATATTCGAGTCTCGAGATGGATGAAAATCTAGCAGGTCTCGATCGTCCTCCGTCCTTAACTAGTCTATCTTAATATCTCAAGATGAATAAAAGAAGCCACCGTGTATGCTCTCGACTCGAGGGCTTGAAATTGCCACCTTAATGGAAGGAATAAAAGGATATTGTTACTTTGTGTCAGGGTCAATTTTCCACCATTGAACTTGATTTTCTGTCTCGTTTCTGCCATCGATCGGGTCAATTGATTGTTACTTTTTTGTTAAGTGACATTTGAAAAGACACAATGATATCCTTGGGACAAAATGGTGTAAATTTGGTTATTTTTCTTTTATGCCATTGAAAATATATATTAGGAATTTTAGTGGACCCCCCAACAGAAGAAATGGGATGGAAAATTAAGGGTCTCTTTGGTAGAGCTCTCAGAACCTAATTTTCTGGATTCACTCTTGATTCTCTTGATTCTCCTGTAAAGTAATTCTCTGGCTGAAAGTAATTCTCTTTAATTTTTTAGATAAACTTTTAGAATCAAGACAGAAAATCACTTTACATAATCACGATTAGCTACTTTTTCCAGCTCCAGCCCCTTAGTTCATTTCAGAGAATCAATTCACAGAATCAGACAAAAATCACTCCTCCTAAACAAGGGTACGACAGAGCTTCTCAAATTCTAACCGAAAATCAAGAGCTGGGAGCTCTGTCAAAAAGGCCCTAAGTTCAATGACAGAGAAAGTAAACGTAATTTTTTGATGGCGAATGACATGTATGTGTAGCTTTTGATTGTTTTATTTTTTATCTTTTTGAAAGAACTAGAGGGGATGCGCCCCTACAGATTACATATTTAGAATAAAGAATAGAAAATATCACATCGAGAAAAAAGAAAGGAAACAGAAAAAGGATATAGCTGAAATCCATTGCTTGACTGCTTCTGCTGTTTGATCATTAGCTCCAAAAGTGTAGCTTTTGATGGTGAATAATAAATTTGCTCGAGAATAAACAAACTGGATGAGCTCGTGGTTGGTGAGGCCGAGAGCTAAACGACAAGGGTAAGTGCAGCAATTTTTGCAGTAGGTGGATCCCAAAAGCCACAGGAGCAAACGAGCCACAACCAAGGTCTGAATTGGAGTACCAATGTCGTTCGACTTGACAACTCCGAAGGCTTCTGATAGTGAGTCCGGACTCGTCCGAAGAAGACTTATCATATTTTTCGACGAAAATACTCATAGGCCTTCAACATTCTAGATAAAGAATTATGCAACACGCATTGGAGGTCTAAACGAGATGTCCAAATGTCCTGGTTACATTTATCCTGAAGCACGAATAAAGCCATGACAATAATCTTGTGGCATCCAGTTCTGCGAATCAAAATTGAAATAAATATATTTTACTCCGTGCTTGATAAATACTCGTAGTAAGTTGGCAAGCTGGAGCATTGAGTAGCTGGCATTGTTGTTTCAGTTTGACCTGAAGGTACCCTTTTCCGTACCAATATTTTCCGTACACGAAGTACCAAATTCTAGCAGCTTACGAATTCTTGCAGAGATTAGACAATACTAATATTTTGGTCAACCAGATAATAACAACACGCAAAGGTACCATGCCAGCTACATCCTGCATGCCCCAATGTATAGCATCAGAGCAAAAGCTGGATGTGCCTGATGACATTGCAAATTTCTGCTATGTGGTTGCTGTAGATCGAAATTGGGACAATGATCATTCGTCCCCTCCAATCATATACAGGAAAATGATGGAGGCCAAAGGAAAAGTTTTTATATACAATCCTGGCAGTGCATAATCTGCAGGGCTGAGAGCGAAGTGTGGCTGGGACGTCCTGCTCTAGGCTGTGGTGTCCCCTGCCTGCGTAGAAGACAAAACCCCACAAAAAATGAACTAGTTGTTCAAACAGATTGCAAAGCGCAAATGCAACAAAGAAAGGGCAAATGGTGAATTCGCATTTTTCTTTACCTCATTTGTCGTGATAGAATCCACCACTGCATCAGAAAGTTCTTTACGATGAGCAGTGTAACAGTGATTTGCTCCCTCGATGACACGCAGCTTGTGATTTGGTATTAGTTTTGCAAACTCGTAGGCATCTTCCATAGGTATGGCCTCATCTGCTGAACCATGAATTGTAATGAATCTGGATGGAGAATCAAAAAATATGTGTCGTAAGGAAATTTCATTCTTGAAAAACTGTGAATGTAGGTTGTGTACTATTTTAGTCCCAGAGATGCATATAATAACATTAGAAAAATAAATTGTATCTGCTTTTTTGTTGATTCAATTAGTACTAATTCACGTGTAGGAAAAATATGCCAAAATTAACCTGCATTCTTTGCTGATGGAGAGGCTTGCTGCACACATATCAGTGTTCAATCGTTCCATCAGGCTCTCTTTGGTTACTCTGAACAAAAACTCTCCTACATTGCAACATAATGGATGCACATGAAACAAAAACTAACTAAATACATCATATATATTTAGCATGTATCCTAGCATATGAATCTTTACCTGATTTGTTAATTACGTCGATATAGCCTTCTTTGTTTATTCTATCCCTGAATTCTTTGCCTAGGTGCGCTTCAACTCCTTTCTCCAAATCAAATCGACCAGAAAGGTTAATAACCATGGGGACATCACCATAGATGGAGGCATATAGAATCACGGTGGTTCCACCTGAAGATAGAGAAATGCAGATTCAATGAATTTGAAAATTGCCCAGACTATGTAACTTGCTAATTGATTCCTGCTTGTGAAGGACAACAGAACCCCTTCTGACTAATGGGATTCCAACTCAGCAACCTTTTGCTTTGAGACATTGAGAAGACTTTGGAAATCACAGTACAATGAGTGGTTTAACCTGCAGTGGTGGTTTTTTTTTGGGGGGGGGGGGGGGGGGGGGGGCATAGGCAAAAACTTTCCATTTTTGCCTCCTTTAATGTATTGTATATGCAAGCTAGTTTCAAGAATTGAATAACATATTTTGAGCAATGTAATCAAACAAATAAAATAACTACACAGGTAAGATAACAAACCTTTGCTGTGACCAACAATTGCTGTTACATCATATTTCTCCCGGAAAAGATATGAGACAACAGAATGCAGGTCATCAGCTTCCTTCCTGTAGTTGCCATATTGGAATTCACCTTCGCTTTCTCTGAAAATGCATACCCAAAAACACATAGTATGAAATTAGCTTATGAATCATGCATAAACAGTATACAAAATCAAAGAACCAAGATAAACTAATTCAAACAATTTGATGTCACACTGACAAAAAAAATCAAACAGAAACAGCGGTTGCACAGATGTTCAGTTTGTTTATTCTCTGAAAAAATAATGCATGTCTAAGAGGCAAGTAAATCTCAAACTCGGGTCATGCTGCAGTGACTTACCCATTTCCGCTAAAATCAAAGCGGAACACACTCATCCCTTTTTTCGTCAATGCAGCAGTAATATCAGTAATGATGCTATGGTCCTGAAATGGAGCACTGGGTTTTGTGACACGGGTAAAAGAATACATGTTCGTACAAGATTTCATCCTCTGCAAATCGCAATAACAATGACAACAACAACCAAAAAAAAGAAATAAAGAAAACTTAGCTAATTGTAAAGGCGTATTCATGTACCTTGGAGCCAGTAAAGCCATGGCACAGGACTACAACCCTGTTGGTACCAGTGTGGTGCAGCACCCCCACAAGATTCTCCCCATGCTTGTTGGCTACCACAACTCTCCGCTCCGAAGCAGCTGTGCATACTCCACCAAACCACAGGGAGGATTTAGCAACCAGGGGATAGAGATAAGCAATATCTCGCCTCTCAATCAAATTTTTAAACAATAGCTGCAACCGTAGTTCCCATAAAGCGCCCTTTTTTATAACAGGTAAACATAGAAAGAGGTGCGCTCACTGGGATTGGGAACGTCTTGGGACGAGGCGAGCGGCTCCGCCATGGCAAGCTGCCGGCCGGTGGTGATCCGGTGCGCTGGGATCGGATCAGAGGACCCCACGACCCCGGGCCGCCGCAAGAGCGAGGAAATCTTGATTTGGCCGGAGGGAGAGCGGGAGAAGGGATCTGCGACGGCCGACTAGCAGCGCCGGCTTCCACAGTTCCACCAGTATCCGATTCCAGTACCAGCCTCCATCCAGTCAACCACAGCCCCACGGAGATTCGATGCCACTGTACATAACTGACGGCGCCTTTTGATTTTCGCATGCATTTGAATTTTTACGTAAATTACTCCTGCATGCCAAAGGAATCAAAGCCTCTGCAACAAAAGAAATTTTTTAAATTTTTATATTTTTCACATAAAATTGAATTGATTCTTTCTGTAGAAAAAACTGCCTTCCAAAAGAGCAAGTTTCTTAGCTCCCCATGACTGTCAATCTTGCCGACAATAGATAGATTCGTGACCGATTTGCCATTGTGAAACTTGATTTTTAAGATTGTTTTCCAACATTGCAACAGTCTTCTCATTTCTTAAGTACGATCTTTTTCAATAAAACTGTCGAAAATCACTTGATTTCTGTGATTCTCGGTGAAACTGATCTAGCTCGAGTAAATTTTACTCTTATTTTTTAAAATTGTAATAATTTTGATCTATTTTGTTAATTTTTGTGATTTTCAATGAAACCGATGGAATCCGGTTCGAATGTTAAGGTAAACCTTGCCCGGAGACTTAGACCTCGCCTATCCGCCGCATATGCCTAATGCTTGGAACCGTCCGCCGGGCAGACTCAAGATGACATGTTTACGCTGGAATTGTGCCTAATTGCCACTGTAGAAATGATTTTTAGTGCAAATGGATATTTGTGCCGTTTCTTTCACCTGATAACCACACATTTATTTCATGTAGCTCGAGACGAAGTTGGGCCTTCGAAGCCTAAAAGGCCCAGTTCATCATGCAGGCGTCCAACTCATCGTCCATTTCCAGAAAGCGAGAAACTGGACCGGACAGGCCACGCCACGCCACGTGTGTAATCAATATTACTGTACTTCATGTTTGTCTCAGAAAGGGATTGGCCCTCTTAACAATCGGGGTCAGGCTGCGACGTGAATCATTGACGAACTGACCTATCACAGTGTGCACCAATCCCTTTCCTGGATTTGGATATTCCCGTTCAGTTTGGTCGAGACAGTGACGATGCCAAAAATGTGTCCTTTGATTAAGTGTAAAAGTGTCTTTTAATTGGTATCGTTGTTGATTTTTAAATTTAACTTTGATTATTTTTTATTAAAAAAATTTGCTCGAATGTGAAAAATTTTAAGTTGTAGTTCAAATAACACTAATAATAAATCAATTAATATCAAAATATATAAAATTTATTAAATTTTTTTAATAAAATAAATAGTCAAAGTTTAACTTAAAAGTCAACAGAACAAAAAAAATATAGAAAAAGCGAGAAGTGGAAGAAGGGCCCCACGTCGTTCGACCAACGATTAACTTATTATGGATCCACCTCAGCAATCCGATCTTAATACTGTTTAGTCCTTGTTTTATGAATGATTAGCCATAAAGAAAAAAGGCGGATACTGTGGCCGAAAGAAAACAGGCGGATACTGTGGTCGATCATGCTGTCGCTTGCAAGATCCGGAAATTGAGATGTGAAAATCTGCCGACACCAGTTTAATCAGTTTTCACTACACTAAATTATAAAAATTGGTATTACATCCGTTTCAAAATATAATCAAATCAAATTTTTTACTAATAATATCTAGAAAATTACATATTTTTAATATATAAATATAATTTTTATGAAAGTTTAATTTAATGATGAATCCAAAAAATATAAATTTTATATGATAAAATATTGTCAATTATGTATTATGAAATGCTTATATTTTGAAACGGATGGAGTATAAACGCAAAAATTAGGGTTTGAAATGAAAAATGCTCGTTTTACGATTTTGAATTTTAAATCAAATCGATTTGACCGATTTTATGATTTACCGCTCACTTTTTTTTAGTTTGTCAACCTATTTTTGGATTTTTCATTTTTTTTCAAATTTTTGAATTTTTTGAAAATTTTAAACCAAAAACCGATTGTTTGGTGAATCTGAACCGAACCGGTTTTCATGGTTTTGTAAACCCTACCTACTCCTACAACATTTTTCATGTCTGATACAAGGACATGTTTTGTCAAAGATTCAGCTCCGAGATCCATGCCAGGGCTAAAGTTTGTAAAACAAAATGATGCATTTTATATTTTAATTTTTAGATAAAAAAAGAATATAGTAAGTCGACAAATTACCCTTTATCTATACATAGCCCTAGCTTCATAAGCTTTATAAAAAAAAAAAAGGTTAGCTTTATGAATATTCTCTGGAGCTGAATATGAGTACCTACAGGAACTTCATGAATTTTCTAGAGAAAGAATCATTTTTTTCCTAGCTGAACATGAGTAGCTCCGTCAGTGGCCGTCAATGATTTTTAGAATTCTTCACAGCGTACACAGTTTTCCTAGGCAGCCCGTGGAATTCTTAACCTGTCGCACTGATCCACCAGTTTTAAATTGAAAGCGACCGTCATCGATGAGCTATCATCATTGTTCTAAATTTCATGTTGCCTTGATACGATCGAATACTACTAAACAGGTACTTAAAAAATCTCCAAAAAGGGAGAGGAAGTAATCATTCATAACTCTGTCCAAGTTGCACTATTTCTGGGCACAAGAACATCATTTCAAGCCGACAAAAGCAGTGAAGATATATTCTGATTTCACAAACATCCATCAACTGAATCAGTATTCGCATCCCGGATATGTGACATGCATGTATGAAATCTGATTCAGGTTATTTATTCTCCATACCCAGCGAGGAATTATTTATAAAGTGCCTTGTGTTCTTCGTGTTTGCTGCTCCTTTAATCTATAAGAAACAGAGACTTAACAGCCCTAAGCTGTGGTGTTAAACCTAGCTAAACCGATGGATACCTCCTGGCTCCAAACGGTCCGACTCAGCAATCACATCCTGACAAAATAAATTACTGTATAAATTACAGCCATGACTAACACTAGCCAAATCAAATCAGTACAGCTCAGGGTAAGGCCATCGAGGATGTCGCGTGCAAGATACAGAAATGACCCTTGCATCACCCAAGGAACATTATATATATAGTTGCATATCTGATCCTTTTTCTGTCAGGATTGGTCCATGAAGCAACCACTTGGCAGCTCGCATGGCAGCCCTGCCGGATGGAGCTATCAAGCAGCCAAACGACGCGTTCCAGGAGGGTTAAGAGCTTTTCACACTACTCTATTAAAAAAAGGAGGCAATCATGATTCATGAAGAGTTTATTTAAATGGGCATACGTCAAGCATGCTTTTCCTTGACAAGAAAATGGCAAGTAGACAAATGTGGAGTATTCTTTAAGGTGTGTGGGGCCTTATTCCTTTATTCTTTGTAAAAAAAAAATAGATTTTGACAAATTTCATTGATATAGTTCATCTACTCTCAGAAAGCGAACAAAAAGCTACAGGGAGTGGGAGTACTAAGATGGGGGCATCAGGAACTTCCTGAAACAATCTAACAATGTGTACAGTTGCTTTCGAAGTTTTGAAAGCTGAAGGAATGGTTTATGTACAGCTAAAAACTCAATGCTTTGCTTGGCAGAAAGGTGACAGTTTACAGTTGTCATATATAGGGAACTGAGTTGCAACAAAATTGAGTCTCACATAGCAGCCCTGAGCCCCTGTTGTGCAGCCATCTGGTGGTGATTATTCTTCAGAAAATGCCCGTGGTCAGTTGCACCTGTTTCTTGGGAGTTAGGGCAGCCATATCAATAGGGATGCTGACGTGATCGGAAGCCACCAGTCTAATCATCAGGATTTTCTAGGAATCATGCGCAGCTCAAGCTATTCCAATACTTCTCAATCTTCAACTGCCGTGTTGAAGACAAAACTAGGAAAGACGGTTGTGATGTCCCTGAGTTTGAAATGGTAAGAAATAAGAAAAGTAATTTTAACTCCTGACGGACAATAATAAACTACAGTAATTTTTTGCTATTTGCAAGGATTTAAATCATAGCATGTTTGACAAATATCCTGTCGCGCCTACATTTTATGATGTTAAATGCTTAGATACCAACCTTAGATAGGGTAGTGTCATGTTCTTCAATAGGTTAGGGTGGTGCAATACAAATTCTTTCCACTCTTCTTGATTTATTTTTCCATCTCTATCAGTATCAGCTTCTTCAAATGTCTGGGAAAATATTTCCAAAATTACATCCATATAAGAGAAAAGGATAATTTATGGAAATCCAGCAAAATATTGCGTACCTTATCTATAATGGCCTCAAGAAGGTCATCTGGTAATTTCATACCAGATTCCATCAAAATAGCAATAATCATTTGTTTGACCTATAAGACAAATCCGTCTTACAGAGCATATACTAGAAAAGAAAGCGGGTCAAAGATACTGATAAATAAATAAAAAATCCTACTCACCTCCTCACGTTCAATAAACCCGGTTTGCCTCAAGTCATACAGCTTAAATGCAACTGAAAAGAAATCCAGAAAGATAGGTATCAATACAAAAATAGACCTGGCTAAATAAATAGTGTCAAAGTAGTTTCTGCAAGTAGGAAACATACAATTGATCTTTTCCTCTGTAGGTGTCAACGGATGGAAGATACTTAGAGCATGAATAAACTCATCAAAGTCTATTACATCATTTTTCTTTTCATCAAACAAATCAAAGACCTGAATCATGGAGACAAACTTCGTTTTATAGAATGCAATGTAATATCTGTTAATGAAGTATGAGTAAACCTTCTTTATGCCATGGTACATAAATCAATAACTTAGGACGTTCAAAAATGACAACGTAAAAATAAGGCCTCACCCTATCAAGGAAAAGATTTGCACCACTCGGAGTCTTAAATAATGCCATCTGCAGCTCTTCCTGAAGAACCATTCAACAAAGGAACTGTTACTAAATTTTTTTGGTTCCTAGTTTCCTGTTGTTTTATGCAAAAAGAAAGGCACTTAAATTTGTTTATTACCTTTTTTGTTTCTTATATTCAGTTAAATTTGCTTGTCTCAACATGTGACAATGTGCACACCTAACAGATTGTGCAGAAAATATAAGCTAAACTAACGTTTGGCTGACTTTGACTTACATCAGTCAAAGAAAATTACCCCGGTATCAACCTCGTGGAAAGAGTTATTCCACGTTTGACCAATCAAACTGCAACCTCAGGCACCAGAAGGAAGATGCAAAAGACAATGAGATTCAGGTAGGGACAGTCGCACACGCGACTTGGAAAATGCAGGAAGCACATCCTATAGGCTGTCAAATAAATTTTGTAATGCTCCCATGTGTACTTATCACATTCCGTGCGGTACAACCGCATCCAAATCAATCTAAGTACTATATTGCACATCGCTTTTAAGATCCAATACCAATCAATCATGCAGAGCCGTATTTTTTCTCCGCAAAAAAAAAAAATCATGTAGAGTTGTCAAATTTCAATTCTCCCGGTGCCGGCTGAGTAAGAACAACTGTTTCTTTCAGATTGATTGAAGACCTAAGTTTCCCATTACCCTAAACAAAGAAACGTGTTGATTGAAGTGCTGACATTTTGTTGTCGTATCGAAACAAATCTCTTGATTAAATGACACGGAGTAAATGAAATCGATCTCACAATAAGCCTAAGCCAGGAAGAAAGGAAGGAAAGAAGAAAGAACCTCAAGAGACGAATTGATCCAGGGGAGAGGTTGGGTTTCTCACCTTGTGGATGAGGCCGTCGTCGATGATGGAGCAGCTGATCTTCTTGTAGAGCTCGAAGAGCGCCTCCACCTCGTTCACCGAGACTTAAAAAACCAAATCGGCACAAACAGTCAGATAATCCATACTGCATTGCGAGGTAATGCCGGCGGGAGGAGGCAAGCGAAGAGAACGAGGGAAAAAAAGGAAGGACTATTACAGCATCGGGACTCGTCGGCGAGGCGCCTGAGCTGGCGGATGCTGAGGGAGGTCCACCCGGCGGCGGCGCCGCGGCGCTGGAACTGGAAGAAGGGCAGGTGGAGGTTGCGCTGGTGGCGGCTCCTGTTCTTCTTGGCGTCGAAGAACGCGGCGGCGGAGGCGGAGGCGGACGGCGCCCGCCCGCGGCGCGAGGCGGAGGAGTCGGGGCAGAGGTCCGCGAGGCAGTCGGTGAGGACGAAGAAGAAGGCCTCGGCGATGGCGACTAACGGGAAGAACACCGCGCACAGCCGCTCCCCCAGCGACAGCGCGCTCTCCGACTGCTGCTCCCGCGCGCGCCGCGCCGCACGACCCAACCAAGAAGACACAGATCTCGTCTCAGCCGCCCGGGTAGGGGGAAAAGGAACAAGGGTACGCACCGAGCAAGAAAGAACTCGAGGAGCGAGCGAAACGACCTACCACGTCGCCGGAGGAGAGGCCGCGGCGGAAGCGCGAGTCCATGGCCCAGGCCACCGCGAACGCTCGTGCCTCTGCTGGCGCGTGCCTGCCTGTTCGTCGCGCGTCGCTTTAAGGGCGCATCCGCCGATGCACTCGTACAAAGACGCACGCCGACGAGCCGCCGGTCGGATCGGATCAGCCTCTAAAATTTACTGGCTTTCTTTGTTTAATCTTCCACCAATCAACCAACCAGCGAGTACAATATTCGTACGACAGCTCGGTCGTTTATTAGCCGGCGAGAGAGAGAGAACCCCGGCGGCCAAGCGAACACAACGCAGCGCCGGCGCGGCGCGGCTGGCTCAGGAACCGACCCGATCGATGAATGAATGAATGAACCACGCGCGTCTCGATCCGCGACAGGGACGAGCTCGTGACCATGGAAAGCCGTGCGGCCACGGACGCGGTCGCTGTCGCCAAGGTCCCGACGATCCCGCCCGCCCGTGTCCGCTGTCGCAAAGCAGGGGCCGTCTCCGTTGACACGGGAGCGCCGAAGCGAGCGGCTTTCGTAGTCGAGAAACGGCATTGCCATAAAAAGCAGGGGAAGGAGCGAGACACGTTCCCAATCACCAGGCATGAATCTTCTTGGCATGCTATATAGAAGCTATAGTAAGAGCAACTCTAATAATGACTTAAACTAAGTATTTAAATACTAATTTAAGTGTTAAATAAAAAAACAGCAATCCAACAGTACTTATATAGTAACTAGTATCTAAATTACTTATCCCTATCTCCACTAAACTCGGCTTCACAGGATTAATTTTTACATATATGAATATAGTCATGTGGCACAATTAACATTTTGACTATATGAATATTGATACTTGTTAGAGTTAAAAACTTTTTTGACCACTAATATTTATTTAACTACTACCTAAAAATGAGTTTAGGTACTATTAGAGTTGCTCCAAGGCATAGCGCGGATAGAATGAATCATCATCCCAAAAATTATATAAATCGGACAATCATCCCACGTTCACATTTTTTTTTAAAAAAAATAATCAGGTCTGTACTTCAGTGAATCTCGCCGTCGCGGTAAACACATTTGCATCAACATACTGCTAAAATATTTCATTATTGAAGAGGACCCCAGTTCGTTCGAACACGAGTAAACACATTTGCATCATGGCGACCCGAAACTCGGCCGCCATTCCCTCATCCTGAACACTAGGAACAATACGTCTAGTTCCAATCCACGTGCAGTTGAACACTCCTAGGAAGAATACCAGTAATGACTCATGATGACTCCATCATGATTGCAGATTAAAACTGCGATAGAAGGAAGTTAAGTGGCCTAAAATTTTGGGACTCTAGACATATCGCTCAAAACTAGCACAAGAATCACATCTCAAACTCTCAAAGCATTTGCAACTTATACTAGCAAACCATGCACCGTAGCTGCCCAAAACAATAATGGAAAGACAAGCAAAATGACATAAATGATATTAACAAATGGATAGTACACAGAAAAATCGTTTCTCCTCTCGTTCAACACACTCTTGCCTGGGACACTGGGAGTTCTTACCCCCTGTCGACACACATTTGATGGGGTCAGATGAGATTTATATCTCGTATCTTCATGAAAACAAAAGAGAAATGATTAGCCAAAATCAGTCCTCGAAACAAAAGTAACAATGTCTCTTCAATGGATTGCAAGAACAAGTGCAATTATATACCAGCAGCAGCATTAACATGTTCCCAGCACAAGAGTAAAGAATGGACCTCAGATAATGGGATACCTAAAATCACGAACAGCAGGTCTGCTACTGCTTCATTATATAGCGTGAAGCACATCTTCGCAATCTTGTAAGTAGAAGAATTGATGACTTCACAAAGAAAGGCTTTTGCATTCACTGGCTTGTGAGCTAAATATACAGGCTTATACAAAAGAGTTTGTATCTAACATGGACCTCCTAGAAAAAATATACATCTGGCCTAGTCTGGAGTTACGCGACAACAAAAGGAATTTACTCCTACAGAACCACCTCTAGCAATCTAAGGTCAAACTACTTATAAGGTAGCAGCGGGGCACCAAAATGGTATGAAATTAATTATCTACCTGACACTGAGTTGACTACAAAAGGCAGAAAGTTGGGGATAGGGAGCGCTATCATCCGCGCATCTTCCGTAGCACGGACGCCTGGCAAAAGTTAGTAAGACATCAGAAAAATTTAACAATATATATGATTTAATCAGAAACCAACTTTTCACATCAAAATCCTGATGATGCTAGTGCAAATGCAACTGCCTCATCTTGACAGCATATCTGCTGAAAGATTGGATGTCATGGAAATTACCATGTCCACGCATAACATCTCTTCTTATAACGACCTTCAAATAACAAAAAAAAAAATCATGTAAACTAGGTCTTGGTGAGCCATAACTTTGCATATGGTCCTATCATAACCATTCATGGATTGCCCCAACAAAAGATTGGCAAGCAAATAGACAAAAAAAAAAAAGGAATCACCATTAGACCATAATGTTTGGGAAAATTTCAAGCATATTATGAAATAACCTATCAAAGTTTGTTCAGGATTTTTAACCCAAATATTTGAGCCACGTTCACATGCAAAACTGTACACAATATCAGAGGATTAAGTTTTGATATTAAATACCTGTACAGTGACTTTACAATTGAAGGGATGCTCTGCTGAATCTATCAACCCAGCTAACTCATCATCATCCTGGTCCAGAATTTGAAGGATGAGTATAAACACTGCCCTGAACAATAGGCATCGGCTGCTGCTGCGGAGACTGCAGTTGCTGCCGAGATTGTTGTTGCTGCATCTGGCCGCCAATACCATGTCCATGTATAGGCACACCACCTGACAATTGCCTTTGCAGCATTTGGGTTGATGTTGACAAAAGGGCATTACTTCCAACAAAGCTATCATGAGGTGAGCTAGCCAGCTGTGAGGTTGAAGTAACTGCTGCTGGGTCATGGGATGACTCTTGTTTCTGCTGGTTTATAGATGAAATGCCTGGACTCCCTGAATCTGTACTTCTTGCAAGGGATGCCGACGGCATCGCCTGGTTATGTTGTACTTGATCAGCAGGTAATTCGATCCTACCATCTGTGTTCATATGGCGATTCTGTGGCATCATCAATCTATGTATATTGCTCTGTAAGGGATTCATGTATCGTTGTTGTTGATGCTGTGTGGCCAAATGTGATGATGAACGAAGTGGAGATTGTTGGGCAGTTAACAAGGTTTGATTGGGGGAACCCTTTACTGAGCCTTGTTGATTATTAATATCTGGTGTTTGCACCGGTGACTGAGGAACCTGAGAAGCATATATCTTAGGTTGATTCCCAGGTTGTGGTATTGATGGTCCTCTACTGCCAGCGAAGTACCCTGTACCCTGTTGCATCGTATTCTTATCAGGAGCTTGGTTTTTACAGGTTGTTGAAGTTCCACTGGCTTGAGTAGCATCCGTAGGACTCTGGTGCATCACATTCCCTCGGCCTAAGCTCTTCATAAGCTTTGCTTGTTGACTACCTTGATTTCTTTGCTGCTGATTTTGTCTAGACTGCTGCTGACCCTGCTGCTTCTTCTGCTTATGCGATGTAGTGGCCACAGCCTGACTGGGAAGCACTGAACTACCAAGTGAATTTGTTACAGGATGTTGCTGCTTAAGCTGTTGTTGGGAAGGGATAACACTGGATGCAGATCCTTGGCCCTGCTGCTGCATTTGTGAGCCATTCTGCACAGTTGGCACAGTGCTGGGTACAGAAAGTGGGCGCTGTTGTTGGGGAATCATTTGTTGAATGTGTCTTTCTTTAGTCAAGCGCATAGTGTAACCCGGCTGCTGTGTTGCCTGGTTTGCTCCTTGAATATGAGAGAGGTGTGTGTTTCCAAACATGTGTGACTGTGGTGGGATCTGATGTGGCTGAGACTGCTGAACAGGAAAAGATTGAACAGGTGAAGATGTTCCTGCACTAGAAAATGGACCACTGAAATTGACAGCCTGGCTATTTCCCTGTGACACTTGCAACTGAAAATCGGGACTCATCATCTGTCTATGCTCTTCTGAATTCTGGCCATGCTACAAGAAAAGAAATTAAAGCATTAGCAATAGAAAGAAATTCCCTCAATAAAAGGAAAAGTGCGAAAATGTGTCGTTATTATCCTTGACTAAAAGTAAGGATACCACAAGTATAACCAGAAGCTAAGTTAAGCAAACAAGAATCCTAACGACTAAACCTGTTTCAAACATCATTACCCATGCCACATGAAAGGAAAAGGGATATGCAACCTGTCAAACCTCATATTGTCGAAACACAAGTGTGCTGCACATTTACGATTTGTAATGCACCATCTCAAATGTTCACAGTGGCACTTTGAGTCAATATTTCTGTTGCCTTTCTTGCCTTGATAGTTTGATTTGCTTTTGCTTTGGAATGCCCCCAATGTGGTACTCCGTCCGTCCCTTTTAACTTGTCATTTTAGATGTTGGCACGGGAATTAAGGAAAGGTGAAAGGTGGGATGTACTGAAAATGAGAGAGAGATAGATATGTATCGGAAATAGAGAAAGGTTTATTGGAAAGCAAGGATGACAACTAATATGGGACAGAGGGAGTAGATTGACAAGGGCTAAAGTCGCATGGTGGAACAAATTCAAAGATGGTGGCTGCTGTCCTGGACTGATGGTGGAGCATGGAATCTGGACAGATGTTGGGAAGCGGAAGAAGCACAGAGCTAGGATTCTCTTTTTTAAAGGAACCTTAGTACATTATATTCATTATACAAGCAAACTAATGCAACGAGCACCCATTGTGAAAATATAGGAATCAACAACAGCTGCAAACATGTGCACAGGCATGCAGGACACCATGCATAAGTTTTTGGTCTACTTGTCTTGAATGGCTGATGCTGAGCTGAGCTGTGTATCATGTCTTTGGTAGCAGGGCTTCCCTTGCTTTCATCCAAGGAAGTAGAGGTTGCACGTGCAGCGACAATTCTTCTGGGAAGACACACTACCAGTTCTTTTCAGATTATGTAGAGAGCAACCATGGCAGAACAGGTAGCAACGACCCTAAACCCTGAACCTGGGCCCAAATTAAGGAGCCAAAACAAGATGTCTCAATTCAGTCTATATAGGTTTACTATAACTGCGCCTTGGGCCATGGCCCTAGATACCCTAGGTGAAGCTCCGCCACAATACAGATTTTCACACCTAAGTAATCAGGAATTGAGCTTAGCCTAAGCCCAAATAGTAATTCAAAGCTAGACCTCTGTCTTAAGCGATTAATCCTCCATTCCTCCTTCAACAAATGATCTCTTCATAATTTGAGATTTTGAGCTCAAGCTCTATCACTGGCATAATTTTGGCACTTTTCAATTTCTTTGTTAGACTTCAATATTCATCCTCTAATTCTTTTATAAGCTGATTATACTGATACGGCTTGATGTTAGTCATCATAATCAGAATTAATAATGATAACCAACTTCTATTGAGTAATTAAAAATGCTTTATTCGATCTTGGGGCAAACGAGGGAGTTAATCAACTCATTTGCTCCTCTTGTTCAATATTTCTGAATTATAATTGTGCTTTTGTGCTTCATCAGACCCTGAGCCAGATAGATTTGTACAAGGATCAGATAAGTTAGCCGTCTGAAGGCAGGTGCTAGCACAAGCAGGTTCCCAGCCATAGTAGTTAAAACCATTGTCTCCACACTACGAAATACAAGATATAACCCATGCTTTGGGCCTACCCCATACATGAAGGCTCACCCACCATAGGTTGATTCAGCCGAGTAAATGGAACATAAGTGGATTTTTTTTAACCCCAGCCTGATATTCGCTCCCATAGGGAATCAAATCTAAGACTTGAGGAGTGGTACTAGAGCAAACTAACCAACTCAGCTAGAGGCCCGTTTGCTATATATAGAAGATGTATGGACACCATATTTATGCTTCTTAGTAGTTCTAACCCATCAACCAAAAGAGTGGAAGATATGCTGAAACTTAACGATCTTTAATGCAGTACAAAAGAAATACTTGCCCGTAGCATCTGCATCTGATCACGAGGCCTCAACATCACATTTCCAGGACCAGGTACTGCGCCAGGATGAACAGTTCCTGTATTTTGCATGCCTTGACCTCTATTGGGTGATATGTTACCAGAAGAAACCATATTTAGCATTCCAGGGGACCCAAGTCTCGGGAAACCTGGCCTACTACCATGTGTCCCTCGATTCAATCCGGTCATCACTCCCATACTATGAGAACTCATCATTCGGACACCACGATCAACTCCAGGCACACCAGGAATAGAAACCCCAGGTTGCTGAAGGCTTCTGCCATTGAACATCTGGTTATATGGAATTCTTTGTTGCTCATCGCCCTGTAATGAGATCGGTCTAGGCACACCATATTTCTGAGTATCTCTACAATAACAATTTTGCAAGAACAAATATTAACATGAAACACATTTAGCATGAACTTAAGAGAATAATCAGATCATATACCTGGAGGGAGCATTTACTGACGAAGGTGATGGCAAACTGCCGCCAAGAACCATGCCTGGGGAACCTGGTAGCCTCAAGTTCACATTTGAAGTATGAATGGGGGGACCAACGGAACCATGAGTATTTGGAAGTGCCAACCCATTTGTGTGAGATCCCTGGTAACCTATGGTAAGTGTGTCCGAGTTTGGAGGAACAGCATCACAAAGCTCCAGTGGCCTGTATGATTTTTTCAATTAGAAGGGCATAGCAGCTGCATATGGATAAAATAACAAAGTTGTATGATGGGTTTTAGGTTACATACGTCAAAACAGCACCAGCATTGCTTGGACATAGCTGAGAAAGTGTAAGATGAGAAGAATGCAATGGATTTATTTGCTTAAACTCCTGGATTTCGCCCTTAAGACACAGACAAAAGAAAATCATTAGGTGGGCAAAGATTACCAATACAAAAGGGAGCTGCAATTTGGAAGAGGTCCAAAAGAAAAGTCAAATCCACCGGAATAAACATGACTATTTAGTAAAGAAATAAGGTTTAATTAAATCATATATCATGTGATGATGGAAATCTGATTTACAGCCACGCAAACAAACTCTAAGGCATCACAAAAAATAGTAGTGTTAGTATAACCAAACTCAAGGTTGTAGCTTGTTCAGTAATCAGTAAATGTGCATTCCCACATCGCTCTGGAAAAAACGAGTGACATATTGACTTGCAGTCCAACTGCATTTATTCAGGATAAATAAAATATGTAATTTTGGATTTATGATATCGGCACAGGTGACTTCCTCACAAATAACACAACAATTTCTTTCAGATACAAAATAATAAGTTACAGTCAAACTATCATATTGACTTTGAAAATAATAACATGTTGCTTTCTTTGATTAAGGGGAAAATGGGAATAGTTTGAGATCAGAATCCGTATGCATTTGCTTTCCAATGTAAATAGAAACAGTTTTGAATATAATTCATAGAACCATTTTAGTCTTACGCAGAGCTCATTCTCACCTTGCTGGGCAAAGATATGTGTTTGGTAGCAACTCTAAAATCTTGCTTAGCTGAGCAAGCTAATGTGAGCAAGCAAGAAGATCATTGTTGCTGCAAGCAAACCGAATTGGCTACCCTGACTTGGCAAGGCCACAGTGCACAGAACAAGGAAAAGTGTGAGTAGCAGCAGCTAGCAGCATACGCACATGTGCTAACCAGTCATAAGCATGGGTGGCTGAATTGTGGGCTTCAGTAGCCTTGATATTTTAGCCGTAATTGCAGCTATGAGCAAGCTAGGCTAGCTCAGCTCCAAGGCAAAAACCAACAAGCCTCTTTTTGCCTCAACTTGTTCCACAAGGCCAGCATTACCAAGACATGCTAGTCTCAAACAATGAAAAAAAAAAGTGTTGCCACACACTCGCTTTGGCGTGCTTAAGCGCTGAGCAGAGGCCTTCCATTTCGCTTCGGTGTAGGCGCTCCCTACGCTGACTACCGAGGACCTTGACTAGAAAGGAGGCAACCTGTAAGGAGGAGAGGGGTAATGGGCCAGCAGATGGAAATAGCATCTCATTCTTTGTTCTTTTTCCCCTTTCCTTTTCTCTTTTCAACATGTTATTTGTTGGATAAATCTACAGGATATGCACCGCTTAGCAAAATGCCTAGGCATGTTTAAGCATGCCTAAGCTCTAGGCGATGGGCCACCGCTCGCCTAGCACCTAGCCCTTTCTTTTCAGTGGGTTTCACATAGCAAAGGAGACAAAACCAATCCTTCTTGATTCCTTGCACCTATAGATGCAATTAGCAACTCCAGGAGTTTCCTTATGTATGACACACTAGCATAGCATTATTCAAACTAACATTAAGAATATTAGAAGAGCACAAATAGAAGAACAATACAGTGCGAGTAGAAAACAACCATTAGCTCCTAATTGTTACAACGAAAATTATAATCATATTATCCATCTCCCATTAATCAAGGCCACATGAGGATTTTTCAAAAGATCATACTAACCTTTCTACGCTTTTGATGCAACTTCTGTCCAAGAACTATTATTTTTTCGAAATGTTCCTTGAGAGTCTCTTCTTCAAAGGGTCCCTGAAGGTGCTGAAACAGCTGTCTGGCACTCCCCTGATATTCATCAGCATAGGGATTAGGGACAGGTGTAAAAGAGTACATATCAGCTGTTAGAAAAGGATATTATGTCCTTTTCTATACTGATTATTGTAGCATAAAAGAAATCCTATAGCCACTACAAAAATCTAAGAGAAATCATTTCCATTATCAGATACAGTACAGTAAAAATGCAGGACGAGCGGGCGGTTGGGCACTGCCTGGTGCATAGGGAGACCTAGGCATTTGTACTTAGGCAAGTAAACGTAACAAAATAACAAAAATAAGGAAACCATTGTATATTACAACATAATTATTGGAAAAATGGGGAAAAACACCTAGTTCAAAAGTCTAGCAGGAAGTAAGGCAGCAGGCTTAAGCAGACCAGATGATTGCTTTTAAACAGAGCCATATATAGGCTGAGGTGTTAAATACAACAAATCTAAGTGTTAGAGAATAAACCTTTGGAATGCCAGGCAATGTAAAGGGTTGAGATGATCCTGAGTCATCAGCACTGTCAGCACCATCACCAGAACTTTTATCTGTGAGAAGTTTATAGTGTTCCTTACACTCATTCGGCCTTCTATATATACACTGCACATGAGGCCATAATCTTCAATTAATTAAGAAAATAAATCAATTTTTTAGTAAGCTAGTGAATATGATGCAAACACAAAAAAGTCTATATCGATCAAATACAAACAGATTTAAACTGAAAAGGCATAAACATCCTCCTGTGAAGAATAAGATGCTAAAAGACAACAAGAACACACATATATAACCAAATTCGTTTCGAATGACACCTTTTCATGCACTAGAAAGAAACAACGTTCATTATTGTAAGAAAATGATACTATTAAACAAATTATTACCTTCAATTGAACAATGCTGTTAAATGCATCGCTCACCAATTCCCAGTTTTCACCCAAATCATGGACAAGCACAACAAGAGCCTGACATGGTAAGATATTAGAGTACTTCGAACCACAATAAAGTAGGACAGAGTCATTGCAGACAGACAAACCTGATCCTCAAAACTTGACCATGGACCTCCTGGACCAGCATGTCCAGCTGCCATCTAACAAAAAGATAAACATTTTAGAAGAAAGCTGCTTTGAACAACAAAGCTTTGAATTATAAGAAAACCTTGAATGCTGAAAAATCTATCTTAACACAAAAAGTGAATATTGGAGCTCACAAAGGGCAGATCAGTGCACGTAGCTCCCATTTGCCCAGGGTCTGTGGAAGGGTCAAACTAGAATATAAAGCTGTAATACGGATAAGATTTCAGCCCAATTCATAGTAGCACCAGAGTGAACTTATTTCTAGCACAACTTGTGCGTCAAATCAAAGTCAAGCCGGTTTTGAGCTTTACTAAGCTTTCTTCGTTTGGCATCTCATGTACGAATAGACTTGTGCGCAAAATTCTTACCCCCTAACCCCAAAGCTTTCTCAATAAATAATACACACTAACATGATCCGAGTTCTTCCAATATAATTATCAAACAGATTTATCACTCATTGTACTTTATTCAATGAAGAATCAAGATGAACTTTTTCATCTTTTTTTAGATGAAAGAAGATTTATATGAATTCATAGTAGATGATCTTTTTCATCTGTTTTTTTAGAAGTGATAAGGGCTAGTTTGCAATATAGCCTATAAAAGCCCTGCCAAATATTTTGGCAGCTGACCGGGCAGCTGCTGCATGTTTGGATGAGCAAGAAGTTGACAAGCCAACCAATGCTGCACCCACAGTTGTTGATTTTCTCTCCAGATGTGGGCGTAGCGTGGTCAACAGATTTGCTCGTCAATTATTTTACATGCCCGCAGTTGGAGTGGGCGCGGATTACATACAGCCCCTAGATGATTAAAAGTTACTCCCTCCATTCACTTTTAATTGTCATTCTAGCTCCGCACACGAGAATTAAGAAAAAGTATTGGGAAGAGGGAAAGGTGTATTGGAAAGAGAGAAAGGTGTGTTGGGAAGAGAGAAAGTGTATTGGAAGTGAAAATGACAAGTATTTGGAAACAAATTTTGAAGGCTAGAATGACAAATAAAAGTGAACAGAGGGAATACTGAATCAATTCAATCCATCCTCAACCTTGACCAAGATTCAACCTAGTCATCAACAGCTCTAACAAATCAAATAAGAATGTAAACTGGGCCAAGTTATACTAAGCTCAAATGGTGACCTAAACCCAGCTGTTTCCTGCAACCACACTAGCAATTAAAGAGGCACATTATGCCATACAGAACAAATAAAGGTAGTTCCTTTTCTGGGTTAGGGGAGGGGGGTCGAACAAAGGTAGTTTCTCCATTAGGTTTCTCACAGTGACTACAAGACTATGCATATCATAAATTTCATGCTACCATTAAATACAATCCTTAGTATTAAATATACTCCCTCCATCCCGTAAAGAGTGGCATTTTACGATTCAAAAATCGTCCCGTAAAAAGTGTCGCCCTGCACTCAGTCTGCTACTCAAGTCTTCAATCCTCCATCAGTCGCTTCCACGTCAAAGTATACTATGTGGCAATGAATGAGAGAAGCTCCTAGTGGGCTGCGTACACTGAGGATAGGAACGAACGGCTGCAATTAGCTAACCTTGCACCGCAATGAATGCTAGAAGCTACTCTAGAGGAGGGATGGGTCAGCAGCATCAGCGATCAATAGGGGTATGCAGGTATTTTACCATCCGCGTTAAGTTTACAATTCAAATGCTGCAACGATGCTTTTAACAGGACGGAGGGAGTAGATAACTTTTTCTTAAAAGAACAATGCATATTCTCGGAAAGGTTACACTGCAAAGTAATATGCAACCAATTGATTTTAACATGACCAGGATGCAGATTGCCAAAATATATGAATACCTTGAGTCCTTTACTTTTTCTTCCACGAGTGGTAAACTTTATGACCTTTGTAGGATTTGCCATGTTGCTCATCTGTGATGCGGCAGGAGATGGCACTGGACCAAGTGGTTTAAGAGCTTCTAGTGAAATGTCTGGTAGTTGATTTGTCAGTCTAGGCTTCTTAGCAGCATGCTGGCCATTGATCACTGTTGATAAGCCAAAATTCTAACATGTGAGGAACTGCATTCATGTATGTTCCCTCAAATAAGAACAAAAAATAATTGTTCTCATGTCGCTTGGCAACAATGTGATAAAATGTGCTATCTGAAGAAAAGATAAATGGTGTACCGATATTCCCGTTTGAATCAAAGTGACGGGTCTCCAATCTCTTCTTCAAATAATCCTTCTGACATGAAATGAGAAAGCAATCATCAGAGTTAACAAAATCAACAGTTAATCACAATTCAATCCAGAAGAGGTGATTGGGGTATCTGGTCCAAATCCCAATATCAGAACTAATGAGGGGACACTTTCACACTGGAGTTCTAAAATCAAGTAGTGGCAGAATTCGTTTTCAGACCTTGCAATCATTTTAGGCCGCCATTCACTAATTTGTTGTTAAAACGCGTTCATTAATAACCACCTCAATCCAATGACAATTGTGACAACAGAAAATTGAGTGCAAACAGTGATTAAACCAATATGATCAAAGATAGCTAAAAATATTGTACCTGGTCATACTGAGCAACTGGAACAGCGTGCGGTCTAGGGTCATAAGTGCCCTGAAATATCAACAGAATCATGATATATCAAAGACTGTCAGAAAATGAAATAGACCATTTGCAAAAAGATTTAACCTTTGGTTGTGTGAAAGCACAAGACTCGGCAACATTTTGTGGTGCCTTATATCCCTGGTGTTTAGTCTTTTTCTTCTTTTTAGACTTAGTAGACACTTCATTAGCACCATACATCAATTGCCGATCAAAATCCGCTGTGGATTCAATATCTGCATTCTTCCTAGGGAAAGATCCACCATGTAACGAACTTTGATCATCTTGGTAGGAGCTTGTATCCCCACTAGAGGCATCTGTTTTACTCATGAATTGAGCAGCCCCAGCCACACCAGAAGAAAATGGACTCACAACCCGCTGTCTCACTGCTGTGCGGATGCGTTTTGTCGGAATAGAAAGGAAGTCTGTGGTCCGCTTGCCATTTGACAAAAATTGTGGGTTCCCAGATTTGCTCTCCAAGACTGGTTCATACAGCATATCACCAACTGTTTCATATTGCCATGTGCCATTCATCCTTTGCTGCTGTTTCTTTTTGTGACGCAGTTTTGATGCTAAACCACCATCATACTGTCCAGATGACAGATACAAGCGCATATCGCCTTCATCATCCCCATACGCAGTTTCCATTGGTACATCTATATAAAAGACGAAACTATGAGAAGAACATGAAAAACAGGAGTTTAAAAATAGTGGACACACTAGTACACATTACCAGCAACAGAATCAAATATTTCATAATCATCCTTGAGTGCTGTGTTACCGATTCTCTGAAATAAAAGATTTAGGTTTGTTAAATCCATTTTGCCACACAAAAGGACAGAATACTGCCTA
Organism: Zoysia japonica; assembly: GCA_001602275.1. Lineage (NCBI taxonomy): Eukaryota > Viridiplantae > Streptophyta > Magnoliopsida > Poales > Poaceae > Zoysia > Zoysia japonica. The sequence continues at coordinate 2,245,099 of BCLF01000036.1, forward strand.
AATGTTGAGCATTGAGAAAACATTGTAGTAGCTATCTTGCATTGTTTCGAGAGATACAAATGTTTATTGGTATTTACTGTTGAAATAGTCATTGATGTTTACTGATATTCATAGAGCCCATACTTACAAACTGAATCTTTAAGAAATAATTGGAACAAAAAAGTCCAGCATGTTGTAACTCAATTGCCCAACAAACTGACAAATGAAGATGGCTTACAAGTGTGATAATGGAAAATAAACAGCCATCGGATGTTCTGAGAAGATTCAGTTTACAGTTAAAGAGCATATAGGAATCGGTGTAAGAGTATGAGTGCACCTCCTAACCTGATTATGCACAAAGCAGAACTCCATAGACTCTCTGTATGACCGCATTGCACCAGGTGCCAACCCATAAAAGAGATTTGTCTGAAAATTAGGAAAAGAAACATTAGTCAGTGCTGCCAGTAAATATTTTTACATTTCTGCCACAAAATGAAAAGTTACTATAACATGGATATCAGTGTCAGGTGACATTGGCATAGAGTAAGTCAATTGGAATGTGCTCGCAAATAATGGTTTGAACAAATAAACACATTATCAAAAACAATCTTCAGGTGGATTACTTCTGAAAGCTTATCTGGCACTATCAAAATGCCAAAATCATTTAGCCTTTCCGGAGTTGGTGGAGCTTCAGCTAATGAGAGACATTCAGATGCTTTATTGTTGTACTCTAGAAGTCGGAGTGCGTAGCTCTGAATAGGGGATATATGAGACGGATTAGACTTGTCGTGCCTGAAAGATACATCATCCTGTACAAATTCAAGTATCACTTCAATATTGCATGATAAATATAAAAAGCTATAACAGATTACAGAAAAGCCTACACAAAAATATCTGAACATGAAAGTTTCATTCTTGGCTACTTATACAGAGTAACTAGTGCTAAACATGATCAAAACTAAACATTTATACTTTATATGCATTTTACTTACCTGTTGTTTTCCCGCTCTGACTTCACCAAGCTTCTTTTCTTCTGGACCATTTGATTGTTCTATTTGCATTTGTTTAGGCATAACACTATCAACCAGTAAAGAACTAACCGAACACCAAAAGTTCATGATACAACTGGCCAGAGTTCTGGCGACAAACTTTTGCTTTCGTCGAATGCTTGCTTCTTCAAATGCTGCTCGACCACTGGAGGAAATCCAATAGCTCGTCTGAGCCGCAGCCGCACTTTTCCACAGGCGCTCCTATTGTGTGAAACAAAAAATAGGAGTACAAGATATGCAAATGTCAATACTCAAGTAAATAACATGCTAAGTAACATTGTTAAGACATTTCAGCTTGTAGAAACAAATATAATAACCTAAATATCACTTAAGAAAGTACCTGCGCAAAGTCATTTGCCATCCAAGTCATCTCCTCCAGAACAAAATCCCAGTGACTTTTCCGCCTCTTCTCCAATGAAACATTGCAAAGAGATCGTTCACCGGCTTTCTTAATGTTTGCCTGCCAAGTAATGTGATAATTTTTAATGAGTATAATCCAAAAAAAAAAACTAGAGAGTAGGTTGTACCTCTATAAACCGAGTCTTTCTAATGATAGAATCTTCATATTCCTTCCTTGCAACAAGAGAATCCTCATGTTCCTTCTCTACTGTACTAGTCTGATGTTCCTTCTCTACTGTACTAGTCTGATCTCCGTTAGATTTTTCAACATCAATCTTGGGGTCAGGCACAAGATTTTGCACCAACAAAACAGGGTTAGCCATATCGCATGTTGGTGTGGCAGAAGGCATAGTGACAGAAGCCACATTATGGGCAACACTAGCATCATTCGGATGACTATTATTTTCATTTAAGTCTGAACATCCCTCCCTATTACCCCTGTCATGACCAAACGTAGCTAGATGTACTGTATCTTTTAGTGCATCTAAGACGTTGTTACTAAATTCTTTTTCATCTTTCACAAAGACAGAACAGCAAGGTTCTGGTTGTACAGAAGTAGAACTTTCATCCACAACAACAGGCTCATTACTAACTTCAAAGTCACACTCTTTCTTATCATTCATGTCCGCAGGTAGGACCTTGTTCAAGCCTTCCTCAGCAGTTTCACTGGGCTTCACTGAAACAAGATTCTCAATGTTTCCTGGATCTTCATCAACAGCCTTGGTGGCACGCACACTAGTTAGATTCATTTCATTATCATTTAAATTAGTATCTAAGGCAGAATGAGGATCAGCAGCCTTGTTATCCATTTTATCAGGACAAACATCAACCATATTTGTGATGGAGAGGGTATTATCTGGCTTTTCCGGATTAGGATTATGTGATTCTCTCAAGATTTCATTGGATGTAGATGGGAGAGAATATTCGGTCCTAGAAGCAACTTCTTTTGAGATTGGATCAGGAAATTCTGCAGGAGTTGTAGCAGCCATCTGACCATCATCATTGAGATGTGAATTATCAGCCACACTGTTTGGTGAAATTTCCAAAGCTTGACAGACAATGTTGATACTTGTTGATTCATTCTTTGATCTTTCGCAGCCTTCATGAGTTGTTTGAATTTCATCCATCTCTGTTTCCATGTTACCGTCTAATGATGCATTTATAAGTATATTTGTACAGCTTGGACTTGCGGGTTTCGAATGACCCAAGGATGAGGCACCAAGATCCTGTGTCTTTTCTTCTTGGATTACCCCAGTTACATCTTTTTGCTGAGAACTTTGTGAAGGAAGTGGTGGAGCCGTAACAGGTGCAATATTTGAATTCTCCCTGCTTGACTTTGACCTACGTCGAGCATACGCTTGGCTCTTTGGCCCAAGGCGGAACAAACCAGAATCTTCACCTTCTTTTGCATTATTATGGCCATCATTGTGCAGCTCTGGTTGAATTATGGTGGTTCCTTTAATTCCGTGTTTCAAAGTTTTTTCCCCTCCGATGTTGCTGGTGTCTCCATCCAGAAGCATAAGATTATCAGCTGTATTGCCTTCACGGTACAATGAATTTCCTGGATTACCGCTACTTTCAACAGAGTCCCCATAAGGTGAGGTGGCAAACGCAAAGCTGCCTTTAGCCTCACTGAAATGAAAGAAACACAAAATGCTTAAATCAATTGAAAGATAATCAACTGATGGATCAAGAACTCTCACCTTATCACATTTTGCTCAGCGATTTGGTCTGTCACAGAAGTGGACTGTACACTAAGCGATGCTACAAGGCTGAGTTTGAAATCCAAGGGATTTCCTCCCTGCAGTAATAGATGAATATAAACCAGGGAAGAGATCTGATGCAAATTTGATGTATAAAACAAACGTATGCCATTGCAACTGCATTGTACCTTCTCAAGAAACTCAAGCTCTCTCCTCCGTTCTTCACGGACATCATATTCCTGCCTGCAGTTTGTGTGGATGAATATCAGATATCCAGCGCAAACATGAACAAATCAAAGAATGGCCTTTCAGTTTGTGTACCTTAGCTCCTCCTGAGCTTTCTCTATGGCTGCACAACGTGGTGAAGCTTTAGTATCAACACTCCCACTACATTCAGCAATTCCTCCCATAGAGCACAGCTCAATAGCCACTATACCGCAGAAGCAGGCTATGCCCATGCATCATTACATTCACACCGACTCAGCATTCTGTGCCATCAAAGTGCACAACCTCCTCTCAAGTCCACAACCGAGCAAACTGTTTCAGGTTTGCCAAAAGCCTAGTTATAAATGTTACAGAGGTATCACTAACAATTAAACAAAACAACAGACTAATGAAATGTATTAACGATAAAAATACCCACACGCCATATACATATAAAGCAAAGTCAGACCTTGGCTCCACCCACACCCCAAAAAAAAAGTGTAAACATTAAATTAACTCTACAATAACACAATGCCAGACTATGCATGAAAGACATGCAACGATACAGCAGTGTTTTACACAATCAAACAACTGCACCCAAGGCCAATGACATGATGCGCCTTGCCTGACTGAACAAATACACACATAGCAGCACCAGCATTTGCCCAACTGAACAGAACATACGACGTGACAACATAGATATCTGTTGCCAGTTTCCATATTGAAAAGTTCGCAACCAACAGCGCCAGTACAAAAAAAAAACACATTTTCAGCCTGCGGACACACCATCTCCCAGACTAAAGGAGACAGAATGCACTTTTAGGTTTTACCCCATGCACGTTACTAGTTCTAGCAGCACAGTGCTACGTGCAGGGAACGAGCGCGCTTATACCCTCACGCCCGCCCAGCCCAAATGCAGCACGGACGGCGCAAGCAGCGCCAGCCCTCCCGCCGTGACCACTGAATCCTCTCGCCCACACCACCGCACAGCACTCCACGCACCTCAATTGCGCGCCTACGCGACGGAAAAATTCGTCGGAAGGACGAACAGAGCGTCCTATGTAGCAGAGGACGCACCTGCACGGCCCCGCGCCGGGAGCTAGGGTTAGGGTTTGGGCAGGGGAGCCTGGGGCCGGCCACGAGGCGAGGTGCGGCGTCCCAAGTGACGCCGGGGAGGCCTCAGGGACACGGAACGGGGCTCGCCAGCGTTAGGGTCGCCGGAGATCGGGCGCGGTGGAGCGGGGTCACGGGCTCACGGGGGTTCAGAGAGGATGGTGTGTCGTACGTTTGCAGGCGCGGTGCTCCCTGGGGAAGAGGGAAGGAGAGTGGTTTGCGGTCTGGTCGTGTGCGCGCGAAGCCATGGTAGTGTGGACAACTTGCTCAATAGTAACACTACCCAGAAGCAAGATCAACAATTTCGTTTAAACCATAATAAAAATTAGTGGATCTTCACTGCAAACCATTTAAAATAATTTTTAAATTCACAAATCAAATTTTAGATAAAATTTGGTTGAGATGCTACATGATATCATGCTTTACCAAGGCAAAATTCTACTTAATCAAGAAAATAATATTTAATTATAGTTGATCATAATGTGTCGGTATGGAAATCTAAAGTAAATGTTACTAGTAGTATAATACGTACTCTGTTCTTTAATTGATGTCGTCATTGGTTTTTAAATTTAACTTTGACCATTGTCTTATTCAATTTTTTTTGATAAATTTCATATATTTTGATATAATTTAATTTATCATTAGAATTATTTAATCACAATTTAAAATTTTACACATTTGAGCAAAAATTTTGAAAAAGACGAATGTTCAAAGTTATTATAAAAGTCACCAGCGACATCATTATAAAAACAAGAGAGTAAGATGTAGATGATCCACATGTCAATCAGGATGAGAGAACGATGGGTGATCACTACTTAACACAAACTTAGTTTTTTATTTGTATATATTACATAGATATTTCATTTTATGCATATTTTTTCTTCATTATTTTTCCTTATATAGTATATTTCATAAGGTCGAGAGGAATTTTACTTCCTGCCATTGGTCACAACAATCAAAATAACTGTAACAAATTGCAGTGATATTCGTTTGATGGTCAAAAGCTATCACATCCACACACACCACCCAATTCAATTTCATGGTGCTGCTCTGGCGTGGATTTTCAACATCGCGGCTTAGACGCCGCTGATGGTGTGGCATGACAAACGGTGGTAAAAAAATAAATGTGCCTTAAACAGCAGTGTCGAGATTATATATCTCGGTATCAATAATTTTGATTCAATCAACAAAACCACAAAACCAGCTATGAAGAACGGTCTATTATATCGCGGAACATGAAGAACTTCACTAAGCCAAGACTAGTCCAACCTCCGGCGGTTGGCTGTTAAAACTCAAGGTCAAGCAACCGCTATACCCATCCGACCCCTGGTTCGAGCAACTGCATTCGACGACCAACCTCCGACAGTACGAAGGTTTTTTGACAGTGTCTGAACGGAAAGCTGATTTTGTCCCTCCAACATCGGGCAAAGGACGAAAAAAGAACGACGACAAAGTGACCTGACGCACAGAAGCCGTCAGGGAATAAATTTCGAGATGTTAGGACCGCTCAGGTTCGTAAGCATAAGCCATTGTAACTCTGATCCAACTTTCTATATAAGGGCGCATCAAAGACCATAAAGAGACATGGTACACGAGATAGCAAAGAGAAGGACCATGATAGTAACACGATAACAGTAGCCACGTACTTCCACGAAAGGTCAGGAGTTCTTGATCGAACAAGAATCCTAGCACCATTGTAATCCTCATCCGATCATGCAATACACGCTTTCGATCCTGTATGTAAGGTGTTACGTCTTCGTGATGGCTCGAACTAAGTTAAATTTTTTTGAATCTCCTATAAATTAAGGCACCTCAATGAGAAGGGAGCACGAATTCCTCTCCAATAAGAAAATTCTACTGTGCCAACGATGTGAAACGATGACAAGCAGCTTTATTCAATTCGCTTCGACAAAAGGCAATATGATACTCCAATTAAATTTGGGTCATACTATTGTGCACCCCATGCATACCCTAAATTGCTTGCATGTATACCAACCCAATAGTCATTAATTGTTGTATTAATTAGGCATGACTTACATATTTACAAAATGAATGAGTTCAAACTAGTGGTGAAAGAGATGAATATGAAGATAAATCATAATTTTTTTATTTTATTGGTAATGCATATATCAAAAAGAAATAAATAAATTATTAAGTACAGTAGTAATTTACTATGGTGTCTAATTTCTTAGATAATAATATATGCAATTGTTGATCATAAACTGACTGTGTGTCTTATGGTCTGAGCATTAGTTATTACTATGCTTATTGGATTGCAACATGCAAAAGTAAATGAGTCCATCGTACCTATTCAGACTAAAAACCTCAACATATACCATAGCCTGGTTAAAATGCTAAGATCCACCTAAGCAATTCTAGTATGCCAAGACCCCTAACAATGCTAGTAGAATAAGAATAACAAGCAAACACTAACACGATAGCCACTAAGAGTAATCAAAAAACAACCTATCACACTACTTAAACGGTAAGTAAATGAGATAAATAAAGAGAGTGAGATAGATAATGCTCAGTGATTTTTTCTCGAGGTCTCGGAAGGTAGGCGCTTTTTCTTAATTCTCATTGAACCACTCCCGTCAGAGTGTTGGTTCCTTCCGTCGTTCCCGAACGATGCTCACAAGAGTACGCTTCACTCCTGAAGCGAAGTCACCGGCGGCCCGGCTGTCGCACACAATACCCAAGCGCTAGAGCAAATCTTAAGGATCGGGCGCTCCCTTTTGGTTTCTCTTTCGAGCGAGGACCCGAAACCGCGTACAAACTTGGCGATGTGTTGCACAATCTTCTCGTAAGCTTAATTATCGACTCCTGGCCGGTCTAAGCTACTCACATCAAGAGTAATAGGCAAAAGATCACTACTTTCAAGCTTTACAAGCTCTAAAAGTGTATGAATGCTCCCTGTCACTCTCCTACTAGCACCAAAAATCTTCAATCCTGCAATATGCTCTTTTGATGGTGTACTTTGACCTTTCACAACTTGACTCCAGCAATTTTGATCAAAGGCACACAGAAAAATGTCTCTCTCCACGGTTTAAATTGGCTCCAAGCCTAGAAACAACTGTTGAGACGTGATGTCATAAAGCTGACTGCTTTATGCAATCACCAGATTGTCCGGTGACTGAACCACTGGAGTGTCCGGTGACCCTTCTTCTTACTCGACTAGGGAAACACCATAATCCATTTAATAAGACATCGGACTGTTCGATGCATACTTTCATCGGACTGTTCGGTGATTTTTACTTTTGGATCTTCAAAGACATCTTCTCTTGACTTCAGCTTCGACTTCTCCGGACTGTTCGGTGACTGCCACACCGGACTGTCTACTCTGCAGCAACTCTAGAGATCACCTCTTTTTGGACACAGAAGCTCTAGCTCACCGGACTGTCCGGTAACCTCACCGTACTGTTCGGTGACTCTGTCTTCGACTGAATCATCTGATCTTCGATATTCGTCTTCGCTTTCTCTGCCATCTTTAGTGCTCTCTGAGGATCTAAAGAGCATTCACACCCTCTAATACTTGTATGACACGGGACAAATGACACTTACTCCCTTAATAGTACCGTTGTTCCTATTTACTCTCTATTTAGTCCTTAGCTTTGTCCTTCGATGCTCGAAAATTTTTCTTCTAGAGTTCGTCTTTGTCATCCATCAAAAAAGCGTACCATGTTGATGTAGAATTAGCGAAATTATACATACAATCACAGCCGTTATCTATGGTTGTTTATTCAATCAACAAAATCAATTTATACCTTTTAAGAGACTTCAAAGATCATGAAGCTAACAGTTGAACATGTGTCGTTAGGGCTTAGATTGCTACATACATATCTTTATATTTTACAAAGCCACTATATACTTATCCCTCACCACCGTAGCCTTAGTTATGGCAACTATCATTATGTCTCAAAGTCGATGCTATCTTGCACTATTTTTATATGGTTGTGATTATCTCTTTAATGTCACTATGCTATAATTATATAATAAAATCATCTCTGATCATCAACTCCTCCAATTCACCACAAACAAGGGATGATCTAAGTGCATCAAAATGCAAGTCAGATATGAAATCTGAGTTTAATTGAGGCCAAACGGATCAAAATTATATAATGCTGCTTTTGACTGAGTTTGCAGACAAAGCTGATATCTTCACACCATCCCCCTCCATCCCAATCGATGTTGCCCCTCTTTTTTCCTTTGTAGATCTAAATCGAGATGGTCAGAGAAACCTTCATCGACATGTGAGGAGAGATTGATGGCTCCACATCAATAAGCGAAAATGAAGGTGTTGCCATGGTCCTAATCGTGAATGAGCTTTATAATAAGAATGTGATACTAGTATAGAGCTTGAATAAAGGACACAATCTTTAACTGCGTCCATATTGTCTTCTTATCCTGTATAAACAAACCACGCTTTACAATGATACATGAGGGAAAATATAGGTGAACTGTTTTACCTATTATATTTATTACTTGTTCTGTTTAAAAATATTTATGATTTATTTGCTTAGCGATGTTAGACCTTATGTCGGTATGTTCCTTAAAAGAGGGTACTGTTTGAGCTAAAAATTAAAATGGTACCACATTGCATAGAAATGGCACCTCTGATCCTGCAATGTATGCATTTTTATAGATACATGCCTTTAAAATTAATCAATTTACAATTGTGTGAATATATAAACTTAATACTTCCTCTGTTCTAAAATATAAGCATTTCTATGTTTAGTCAAAGTTAAACTTTTATCACTTCGATCACTAATAATATATGATTATTAATATTTTATTATATAAAATTATTTTTTTGAATTTATCATGAAATAAGCTTTTATAAAAAATATATTCTTTAGAAATTATATAATTTTATAGATATTATTAGTAAAAGTTAAAAAAATTTGACCTTTATTCAAATCTAGAAGTGTTTATATTTTAGAATGAAGGCAGTATAACTAGAACAAAAAACAATCTGTTTAGCTCATTTGTATTCGTGTTATGACACATCTAATTTTTTTAAGGAAAATACCACACATCTAGTCGTATGAATAAATAAGTTGTAATCTTTGAATTGACATGCCTATAAAATACTCCCTCCGTACATAAATATAAGATTTTTTTTAAAATTTGGTTAAAGGTAAATTTCATTAAGTTTAACTTATAATATTTAAAAATTTCAATATCTTTTAATATAAAAGGTTATGTATTATGAGAGTTTATTTAATGAAGAATTCAGCAACATAATTCATATATGATAAAATATTATAAATTTTTTTATTATTAATAGTAAAAAATTAAAAAATGTAACTTTTCTCTATCTCTACTTTTTAAAAAGCATAATTTTTTTTTACATCCACATACAAAAATATTACCAAATGAGATAGATTAGACTATGGGTGTATTCGACTGTCATACTTAGAGCTGTGCTGCAGTTTTTATTCCTGTACACAACAATAGTTTTTGTATTGCTGGCTGCTACAGCAAATATCACAGCAAGTAAAATGTAGTGCAGCTGAACGAGCTCTATGTGCACACGAAAAATATATCTAAAGTTATTTTTTCTTATAAATTAATATCTTTTATAAATCTAACAAATGAGCTTTTTCAAATCTCCCTGCTGCGAGGGTTTACTTCGGTTGTCTTATACACTTCCACGGGGGCCGAGGGATTTTAACAAACCTGAAACGGTAACAACCCCGCGGGATTTTCTGAACCCCACATCATAATCTCATCTCCTCCACCTCGATTCGTTCGCCTCCCGCGCATCCTACGGCTTTCTCAACCTCAGGTCACCGACGGCTTCCACTGCCATGTATTCCAGCACGCTTCCCCTTCTCCACCACATTGTGCAAGCACGGTTCTGGAGCTGGCTTAGAAATCCTAGCGAGCAAGAAACCTAACGGAATTTTTAGTATTTTTTAATTAATATTTTTTTTAATGGTAGCATTAGCACATGCATTAGCACTATACAAATTTAACGAATAAAATTTCTCTACAAATATCTTTTACAAATTTAACGAACGAGCTCTTTCAAATCTCACAAATGTTAAGCCCACACGACTCATAGTTAGTTAACAAAATACAACTATTCAAAACAAATATATGAGATACAAAGAAAGAAAGTTATTTAAAAATAAAATACAACTATCTGGAATATGAGATTCAAATAAAATTGTTAGTAAACAAAACAAATTCGTTTCGGGTCGTCCAGTGAAAACAAAATAAAAAAAAGTATATTTGGATGATTAGTTTGTATTTAAACTTTTATGGTGAAAAATGAGAAACTTCAAAATTTAATATTAATATATTATTATTTTTTTCTGTAGGGTTGATACATGTTAATACTAAACTAAAAATAATTGTATTTCTCCGTTTTTTTAATTGATGTCGTTGTTGACTTTTAATATAAATTTTGATCATTCACCTTATTCAATTTTTTTATAAATATCATATATTTGCTATAATTTGATTTATTATTAAAATTATTTGAATTGTAATATTTAAACTAATTTTTTAAATAAAACAAATGGTTAAAAATTAATGACAATGACATTAATTTAAAAACATTAATTTTAGAAACACAAAAAAGTATTTAGGCCGCGTTTTGTGCGACAGTATTTTGGCAGGATGAGCTGGAGAGAACGGCGGCGCAGCTGGAACAGCGGGGCCAGAGTCGCCAGACACCTAGCAGCGTCTCGGTCTCAGGCAGCCAGCGAACGGCGACGCGCGTGACGGGAATCCTCCTCCTCCACCTTCGATGGAAGGTGAGAGAGCTGAGCTCTCCCTCCTCAATCCTTCTATTTCCATTTTTGTTTCGATGACATTTAGGCTAGATGTAACGGGGATGGATCAATCCCTGCGCGGGGTTGCGGGGGCTGGGATTGGGAGAGTTGTTCCTGGACTCGAACGCGGCAGGCAGCGTGATCGCAAATGTCAGGCAGCTGCCTGGCGACCACTGCGGGAGGATGGATCTCTCTGCTTCATATTACTATTTCCTCTCATCGCAGGAGCGCAAAATGCATGGGACATGCTATCGGACGAGCAGTCTCGTAAACACATCACAACTGGTTCTAGCGGCATCAACAACATACTTGGTGGGGGGATTCACTGCAAAGAGGTTACAGAGATTGGTGAGCTTTTTACACTGTATCATCGTCTCTATGTTACTAATGTAGCAATGAGTAGGAGGACTGGTTAGCCATAGAATAAATCAGGCTATTGAGTTGCATGCACCAACCAATTGACCCCAAAAGCTTAAGCCAATAAGGAAAGGTGGGCAATTCACTTATACTCCAACACTCGTGGGCGCAAACGTGGAATAAGAGTAGGCTACAATTTATTTTAATAAATTGCGCCCGCTAGGATTCGAACTCGAGACCTCTGGCTTTGATACTATATTGAGTTGCATGCACCAACCAATTGACCCCAAAAGCTTAAACTGATGAGGAAAGGTGGGCAATTCACTTATACTCCAACAGAAATATCACAAGTGACTATTCGGCAACCCGTGCTTGTTTGTTTGTTTGTTTCATATACCAGTGAACAGTGGTTGATCTATCAGACTTTTTACTCTTTTGATGAATTTTAGAATTACAATGCACATCTTAATCTTAACCTATCCTGCTTCACAACTGACAGTTAAGAAATTTCCTTTCGTTTTCTAGTATCGAGTAGCATAGTATAAAATAATTCTCTTATTTGATATATTTGAAGTGACTTGCCTAATAAGCAGTACTAGTTTTATTCAGGTGGTGTCCCTGGGGTTGGTAAAACTCAACTGGGGTATGTTCCACTTACCATTTAGAATATGAATTCGGCTGAAGATCTTCCTGATAAATACAAAATATTTTCAGGATTCAACTTGCAATCAATGTCCAGGTCCCAGTTGAATATGGTGGTATTGGTGGTAAAGCAGTTTATATCGGTAAATTGATTCCAGAAGAGCATTTCTCACCTTGTGTTTTTATTGAGAAAGCCTAATATTTATGACCTTCACCTAAACAGATACGGAGGGCAGTTTCATGGTTGAACGTGCCTATCAAATTGCTGAATGGTGTATCAATGACATACTGGAGCACTTTCCGCACAGCCATGAGAAGACTTCATCTGACCAAGGGAAACTGCTGCCTGAGCATTTCCTTGCGGGAATCTATTACTTCCGAATATGCAGCTATACTGAACAAATTGCAGTTATAAACTATCTGGAGAAGTTCCTCGGAGAGCATAAGGATGTAGGTTTGTTGAACAATTGACTTTTCAAATCTAGTTCTGTTAACCAGAATTTTCTCCATCATTTTTTTCTTTTGACATTTTTCATCAAGATTTTTTTTTGCTAAGAACTGTAGTGTTCCTGCAGTCCTATGTTTTTTTCAATATACTACAACTGCCTAGTGATTTGGAAGTAAATATTTTTTTCTTTTTGCTTAACAGGTGCGCATAGTTATAATTGATAGCATTACTTTCCACTTTCGACAAGACTTTGATGATCTGGCACTGAGGACAAGAGTGCTCAGTGGACTATCATTAAAGTTGATGAAGCTTTCAAAGGCATTCAACTTGGCGGTAAGTTGCCCACCATGTGGATCAAGCTCTGCATGCGAACTACTATCATAACTGGCATTGTAAACAGATTTTTATACCATCAATCCATCATCATGGTTTTCTTAAGTGATATATTTGTTCTTCTTGCTGATTAATTAATAAGAATTAGGCTTAAATATCTTTGTGCCACTAAAACATTCAGCTACAACTAAGCAGTGAGAAACTCTGCCTGCTGAACTGAGATTTGGGAAGGTTATATGCCGAATAGAATTCTCATAGTCAATTGTATATTGAAGTTGTCTAGAAGCAATAAATAGTATTCTCAGTATCTATTACTTATCTATGCATAATTAAGGTGCTGGAGTAGGAATTCAGAATTGTCTTGTGAGAGAACTCTGAGTAGAGAACTATACATCATGTCCATTTATAGAAATAGCTTCATGGTGGCTGTACCTGATTCAATGCTAATATACTTATCATTTTTTGATCAGGTTGTCTTGTCGAACCAAGTCACTACTAAATTTACAGAAGGGTCATTTCAGATGACTCTAGCTTTAGGTTAGTTTTTATTCGTGCAAATATACCCTAACTTCAGCTTTGGATAAATGTTAGATTTTTATTCTTTCAATTGTTCCTATAACAAATATTTAGAGACATTAAAATCCTATCTTAAGGCCTCTGTTGTGTAAATTAGATGTTGGACAAGCTTTTCTGCAACCTGTACCTATCACGGACAAAATCTCAAAGTTGATCATTCTCAAATAACTACAAATCCTCGGCAAAGCGATCCAAAATGTGTCTACGAACTACCTAAATGTCCTACCTTTGCACATATTCTTCTCCTCTGTATTCATTCTGCTGCTTCTTTTAATTGGAAACAGTAAAATAGCTAATAAAAAATTTTGACCTGTGGGGGTAAGACCGCCCTTGCAACATTGCATTAAGAAGAAGACCTTCTCATGTAGGTCGAGAAAATCTCTGAACCTCTGCCCCACCCTTACACAATGGCATCGTAGCCCGTGTGAACGACCAACGACCCAGGCCGGGACAGAGACTTGTGCTTTGGTGTGGGACAGACAAGTTCATTTTCTTTTTACCCTCATCCTGAAATTCACTCCCATAGGGAGTCGAACCTAGGACTTGAGGGGTGTTACTGAGACTCCTTAGCCAATAGGTTAATGTTTTGATGGCTTCCAAATTATGATATCAATGGCCAAATTTCGGACAGAATTTGAATGGGTGATTTGTAAAACTGGTTTCAAGTTGTTGGGTAGCTTTATGTTTTTCTTCATTTCCACCCCATTTTATTGTTCCTAATATTTCGTGGGCTGGGCACCTGAATGGTTCTGCACAAAGAGAACAACTCTATGTATGTGACAGTTGGTCCTACTCATGCACAAACATATTGTTTCTAATATTTATATGTATTTCGTGCCATCATTATTTCTTGAATAATATCAGTATATAGCCATTTAGCCCCTACCTGAAATGAAAATATGATTTAGGCAATCAGATGAAGTCAATATACAATGCGCATATCAGAAATTTACATGAGAATGACACATTGTCTATTTAAACCTACATTTTCTCTAGTTTTGTCCCTGTTTCTAGATTCACTCTACGGGTTTTTCTTAGTATATTTTCAATGGGGGTTGGATTGGTGATTTGAAAAATATGCTTACCTTGATAAATTTTCTTATGTTCTGCAACATGTTATTACTCTTAATATTTCACGGTTAGTAACATGTTTCGTTCCACAAAATGAGACTGACGATCTTGTTATGCAGGTGACAGCTGGTCCCACTCATCCACCAATCGACTGATTCTCTACTGGAATGGGGATGAGCGTTATGCGTACCTTGATAAGTCCCCTTCACTTCCAGCAGCTTCATCACCATATGCAGTGACGAGCAAAGGGGTGGGAGATACTGTCAGTTCAAACAGCAAGCGAGCCCGGGTAGTGTAGCAGTCCGGTACCAATATCCTGCAGTACATTCACTACGCTTTTGTGCTTAAACTGTGCCTTCTTCCTTCACCATTGATCTTTTGGTCAAGTAGTGCAGTTTATATCGTCAGATGATTAATGGTTGATACATCTTGCCATGCCTCCTCTGCTTCTGTGCTAGTACTAACTGTATTTGGTTGATCTACTGTTTACTGGCATATTTCTCTAGTTGCTCTTGACTGAACATATATGTTAAGCCAAGCCTGTAGTAACAAGAACATATATTTTCAGTTAGTGCCAACATAAAGCACGGACATACCGTCCTGAACAGCTGCAGGGTGGAGTTTGTATTTGTAAATACTTCCTGTATCACATACATCTAACTCTTAAAGAATAGGAGTAGAATACTATGGAGCATCAATCTAGGATTAGTTTCCTTTGCAACTAGATGAGCGATACAAGCTGGGGCTTCTTGCCAATCCCACAGTCTGCTATCATCTGATGCTTGCTTAGCCAGCACATGAGCAACTAGATTACAATATCGACCAACATGAAAGAGATTAAAAGAGAGAAAAGAGTGGCTAAGGTCCCTAACCCCCCCTAGGATCGGTGCGATGACATGCTTTCAGAAGTTGCACTAACTCTGGACAATCCGATTCAATGCATATGTTCCGAACACCTCTTCTTTATCACCAGGAGAAGCCCATCACGGCAGGCCAGCACCTCCATTGACAGAGCATCAAGACAAGCGTGGTACCATTTTTGAACTTCCGCTTTTGAATTCACCTCGGTAATCTCTGATCACAGCACTAGTTGCCCCTGAGATGTTTCCACATAATCAGTGGTGAAGCTACATTGTGACTGCTGAGTG
>BCLF01000036.1:2261029-2284398 GCA_001602275.1 Zoysia japonica
CCCCCCCCCCCCCCCCCCACACACACACACAAATATTTTTCTTTTGCTTTGCCCATGCACATAATAACCACCATTCGCATTGCATGTCGTACACTCCCTTGACGATGGTCTCCATGAAATTGGTTTCTTGTTCATCTACTGCATTGAGAGTCATTTTTTCGCTGCCCCAGCTGCGATACTGTATTTCTTAGTACTCCCTCCAATTTTTTTAAATATTGATACAGTTGATTTCTATTTGATCATTCATCTCATTAAAAAAATTAAATATGTAAAATTTTGTTATTATTTGATTTATTATTAGTGAAGTTTAAATTATAGCTAATAATTTTACACATTGGAACAATTTTTTTAATAAAACGAACGGTTAAAAATAATGTTCAAAATCAAAAGTGTCAATAATTTAAAACCGAAGAGAGTATTTCACGTGAGTAAACTTCAGTCTTCCTGCAGTCTTCGCCGTTAATAAACAGGGAAATAAAGCCATTTGTCATCAAAAGAATGCCGTAGGAACGCAATCTGGTCGCCTCGAGCACACAGCAGCGAGTAAGAAGTAGACGCTGGCATCTCAGCGACGACTGACATGCAGCATATATATATATGCGAACGGGAAAGTCTGCAAAGCGATTTCCCTCGAAAATGAAAGATAAACATGGGCGATGGTTGTGCTAGCTCGCTTATGATGGTGGAGTTCGTGTTGTAGGGAAAACTGGTGGCCAAGAGGCCCAAGATGAGCGTCGAGAATCCAGACGCCATGATCCACGCCAGCCGCTTCTTTTTTTTCTTTTTTTTTGTAATTTACAGCTCGACTAGCTCGTCCTCTCCAGGCGGATCTGACTGATTGCATGCATGTAGGGATCAAAGTGAATTGAACCATCAGCCATAATTTTATAGTTTGTTCACAAATTACTGGCTTCGAGAAGCATTTGTATTAGAAGCCTAAAAGCATTAAAAATCTTATTGCATGGGGCCGGCTGGCTAAGCAACTCGTTCGACCATCCGAGGCTAGAATTGGAGAACTAGCCGACCGTGGTAATGATGGCTGCAGAATGAATGACCTACTTCTACGATGTGAAATACTAATATTCAATAAACAGTGTGACCGGTTGGTACTTCTAGTGTAAGTAGTACTACTCTATATTCATCCCTAAAAAATAGTCAATTTTAACTTTTAATCATCATGTTTAACCATTCATTTTTTAAAAATATAAAAATAAAATTTATGTTTAAAGTATATCTAATGACAAAATACTTAGTAATAAAATAAATAATATATTTAGAACTTTTTTGAATAAAATGAATGGTCAAACATGATGAGTTAAAGTCAAAAGCAACTCAAATTGGCACAATTCCTAAATTGTTTTCCCTGTTGATTTTTAATGTCAATTTTAACCATTCATCTTAGTAAAAAGTTAATTTATTTCAAATGTGTATATTTTTAAGTGTTGATTCAAATAACAATGAGAAAGCAAATTATAAAATATATAATATTTATTATATTTTTATGAATAAGATGAGTAATAAAAATAATATTAAAAAGCATCAACGACAACAATTTAGGAATGGAGAGAGTAGAGTATCATGATCCTCAGGTAACGGTAGCAAAGCATAGTATTGAAAGTATGTGTGATTCTCTTGTCCCTCACTTTGCAACCTTGCCTTACATGTCAATCAGCATCAGTGTCATTGCAGATACAACTGCAACGCGCGTCGAATCAAAAAGTACATTCTCATCTGAGACGAATCTACTGTTATGATCCTATTAAGATGATTCTCAAACACAATAGTATAAAAACTTCATGAGTTTTAATTCTATTTTGTGAAATTATTCTCACTGAAGCCAGTGGTGAAACTAGAAGAAATATAGTGGAGGTACACAACTTCACTAGACATAGAAGATAACCTAATTTAGTTGCCCATAGGTGCAAGAAATTAAATTTTGATGGTGCACATATGGTACAAACTAGTCAATTATAAGCAAATTTATGTGTTTCCTGAGTACATTTGCACCCATCACAGTAACTGTAATCAGTGCTTGAAGCTGAAAATACTTTTTCTTCTAACTACCACTCTATCTTTAATGTTTTCAAAGATTATAGTAGTACTACTACCACCAAATATGCCCTACATCCACAGCTGATCTCCTAACCCACTCCATGGATTGTAGCACTAATAAAACCTTTGAAGCATAGGCATTTCATAAGATTAATTCACTATTATAGAAAAATGGAAGGATTTTATAAAATTTATACAGAAATTTTACAGTAATTCAATATCATAGGAAATATAGAATTGAGAAAAAATTTGTACTCCTTTCGGTTCAAAAGTTGTTTAAGACAATGTTTTGATCAAATATTGAGAATATAAAATATAAAAAAGTTTTAATTTAATGAAAATCATATAATTAGATTTGTTTTACAAAGTACTTTCATAAAAGTATAAATATGTTACTTTTTAATAAATATTTTTATAAAAATTATAAGTCAAAGTTACGTTTTAAAGACCATGTCATTGTTCAAAACGACCTTCTTTGTGAATCGGAGGGAACACTAGCAACTCTTGCTAAGGCATTCCCAATGAGCCATTAATTATAGTTTCTATCCTTCTTAACTCTTATGACACATGAGCATTTTGCTTATGTGACAAAGAAATTGACGAAGAAAGATATTGAAAATGAAGAAACTGTTTCTACAAAAACAAAAACAAGGAATCACCTCTTCACTAATACCAAGCACTAAAAAACCACAAAAGTTGCATTGGGAGGACTCTACTCAGTTCTTGTAGCACAATTTTCTCTTAGAACATATATAAGAGAACATTAAAGTTTAATTTAGATAGAAACTAGTATACTACCTTCAAATTCATTTTACACTTTGCTTTAATCAAACATTGGGAATATAAATTACAAATAACTTTTAAATTATTAACTTTAAAAATATGAAAATCATATAAATAGATTTTTTAAAAAAGTACTTTCATAAATATATATATATATGTTATGTTTTGATAAATATTTTAAAAACAAATTAAAATCAAAATTATGCTTTAGACACCGTGTCATTATGTAAAACGACTTTAATTATGAGTACAGAGAGAATATAAACTATGCATTAAAAAAATGATGTCTAAATATAATTTATTACTAAAAATTAGCTCTAAAAACTTGCATTGAAAGTGAACTAAAGTGCCCTTAGTCGCGTAAATAGTCAACGCGTCGCGCTTACCTGTTCCGCCGGGAAACGGTCACACACAGGCAAAAGCGCTACAGCGAGAAAAATAAATCCCACTAAATTTCTTAACGGGTCAAATATTGGATGACCACCCGACCCGCGAGTGCTCGTCGCCTTCCTCCGACAACCACCGCGCCCTCCGCCTGAACGCTCCCCTCCCGCACACGCGCGCGCGCCGAGCCGACACCGTCGAGAAGAGACTGGCAGACCGCAACAGGCGGCGCCGAGGATCCCAGCCACAGGGGACGCCGGTGATCTCCGGTGCCGGCGGCGGATATGGGGTCGTCGTCGCGGATCTTCGAGTACTTCGTGGTGTGCGGCCTGGGCCCCGAGATCCGGATGCTCGACGGCGTCAAGGGCTTCCATGGCGCCGAAGAGATGTACATGCCGGCCTTCCTGGACCAGTACCCGCCGTCCAACCACGGCCTCTACCCGCCCCCGCCGCCGCAGCTACCAACCGTGAGTCCGCAGATCCCGCGCTTCTTCACTCGCCACGCCAATTTGATCCCACATTGCTTCGCTTAGGAGGCTCGCTTTTCTGAGTCCCGGTGAAATGGACCAGTAACGGTTATTGTAGTACCAGACATTTGGTTGGATTGGCCTTTGCTAATTCGGAAAAAAATGTATGATCATTTGAGCGATTGAATGATGCACGGGCATAATGACGAGGAGCATAGAACGATGCAGTGTGGGGACGAAATTGGGGCCTAACCGCTTAAAATATTTTGCTTTTTCACTTCACTCAATGTTGTTACATACTGTACTTTTGCCTTCTGTACTCGTGTCCTGACCTGCTTGCTCGATAACCTTAGTAACCATGTTGAATTTGGAGAATGAATCACCTCTAGTTGCTTGCGTCTGCCTCTGTACGGGTGATGCCATCCATTGTGTAAGAGTAATCCGGAAAGTTGGACTGAGTATATCTTGTGATGGTCTAACATATTTTAGTAGAATGCTAGCATAATGCTGATACCTCAATTGTAATCATTTGTCTGCTTGCCCATAGCAACTAAAATCCTTGCTTCGCGACCATTTTGCACGAGCATGTAATATTTCCACCAAATTAGCTTTTCAGCGTCAAATTAAAATGATGCTGTACGCAATATACTGTCAAAGACTAACTCTTTGAACTAGAATTCTTCAATTCGAGAATGGAGGGATTACCTTGTTTCTGTTTAATTTTAGTTAAACTAATCCTTCACAATGAATTGTAAATATGAGTATTTGTAACATTAAATGGTAACTGCAGTGTGTTCTGCCGGCGGGAGTAAGAATATACTCTTCGGGACTGGATGCAAGTGATGTCTTGACCTATCCACGTAGTTATCCTATAGTTTTGACAGGTATATGCAACATCACTTCGGATTTATGGACCTACTGATATTTTGTGAAGTTTCAAGCTTAGAAAGATCATCCGTTTAACTTTTTTGCCATTTTCTTGTAGAGGGAGATGGTTCAAAAATTTATGTCAGTTGTATTGCGTTTCGTGATCCAATTTGTGAAGATATTATTGAAGCTTACCAAATTCCAGAGAAATCTTTTGCCGATAAATGCATCTGCCTTGTTTCCCACTCTCCTAGTTTCCAAGTCCTTCGTGATGCCCTAGAAGAAATATTTCTTCTTTGTTTTTCTCCTGCAGGCTGTAGGTAACTTCAGTATTCATATTCTTTTATACATGTGTATTTCAGTGTCCTTACAGTCTCACTTTTAATATTTTGCATGATGTCAGCAAGCCATTGTGGGACGTAATATCTCATATGGTATCAAATGTTCCATTACCTACGCCGGGAAAGAACCGTGTGTTGTTTGCTATCGAGAATTGCCTTCTTTCCGCTGAGGCTCCTCCAAAAGAATGGCTCCCTCATGCCGATGTATGGCCCTAGTTTCCATTTGTCATTATGTTATCCGACCTTGTTTCCATCATCTTTCTTCCTTTAAGTTAGATAAATTTGTTTTGTTCACATTCGACACTGCTTATACCAAGCTTATTGTTAGTGCAGATATCCTTCCAGCCATTGGTGCAGTGTCTGGATGTAGATAAACTAATACTGCTCTTTACTGCTGTCCTGCTTGAAAGAAGGATATTGCTTCGATCAAATAAGTTCGTATCCCCCCCCTCGCACATTACCAATTATTATTTATGCATGTCATTAGCTTCATAAGTGAAGGAATTATTGCTTTGGAAACATTATCTTGGTATGAAAGAGTTTTGACACATTCATCATCATTAATCGTGATAGAATTATATGGTTAATGAAATTTTCTTTCATTTAAAATGCAGGTATACCCTATTGACTCTAGTTTCGGAAGCCATTTGCCATTTAATATATCCAATTAGGTGGCAGGTGGGTTTCTAAAAGGATAATTTGGAAAAAATGCTGCTGTAATTGAGGAGTCCATTCATATTTATATTTTAAAAAAAATTTATGGCAGTGTTATTTTCCTGATCATGCAGCGTATTTATCCAACACATTTGTTGTGCTGCAGCATGTCTATATACCTATAATATTCTCTAGTGGGGTTGACTACATTGACGCTCCGACACCATACATGATGGGACTTCATTCAGGTGTTGACACATCTACAGTGACAATGGATGGTGTAAGTTAGAGAACTAAGATGCTGCTTTCATCAGCCAACCTTTGATTTTTGCCTTTGTTTTCTTGGGTGATACGTTGATTAGTTTTGGTCACTTAGATTTACTTTGGATCGGATCTGTTCAAAACCGGTTCTTGAATGTGGCTTTTTGATTAAAACGTGAAATGATGTGATTGTCAGACCTTTTAAATCTTCCAGAGCAAATATGTTTGTTTCAACTAAAATAAATGAGGAATATGCAAGCCCTTAATGTTTATAGCTTACGGGCAATAGTTATTTATCTAAATGTTTTGACAATTACCATGCTTATTTGTACAAGAAATGTTTAAGATTATCCAAAGAAACCATGAGAAGAGAAGCGGCAGTTTTCTGTTCTGTAGATACATGTTCACAGAATACAGATGAAGATTCTTGTGTTGTTTATACATATACTGACCATGATTTTCCATGGCCCACAAAAGTCTTTTTTTTTTAATTTGCTAGCAAATGCATATATATATATATATATATATATCCCTTTTTCTCAGCTCTACCATTAATGTTTTAGCATTGTTATGTTGATTCAATTTGCAGGTAGTTGTGGTAGACCTTGAATACAACAGGATAACAACGTCAGAAGAAATCCCACCAATCCCAGAAACTGAATATAGTTTCTTGCGGGGTGAGATATTGAAATTACTGCAACCAAATGTCATGGGCATTGATTACATGAAAATCAATCTTGGAAGTATGAGTGACAATTCGTTACGGACTGGTACAAAATCATGGGGTCAGGAGCATGATTTTCAACTTAGGTAATAGTTTTATTCTGCTTTTTTTCCCACCTGCAGCACTGTACAATTACAAATTAATATGGTGTTTATGCAATCATCTAGTTAAGCTGTTAAGGTAGGCGTAGTCCCCATGCTAACATTCTGTCGAAGGTAGGTTTGTTCCTTATGTTGGAAAAGGGATGGATAAGCTGCAGTTAGATTATAGTTTGCGCTTGAGCATACGTTTCAAGATAGGCATTTGTGCTTGTTTTTTATTTTCTTTCTGTGGTTCACATGGTATCCGAATCAGAGGATATGAACTATTCTGTCACAAGAAGCATAGTTATAGAACCATAAAGCATGCTAAATCTAATGGAAGTTGAGAGTAGAAAATATTTCTGACATGAGTCCATAAGACCGTAGAACTTATGATATAGTCCATTTTTGTTTAACAATATCTTTCCATCTCCATGGAGAACATTGTTTTAAACTGCTGTTGCGTCAAGTACATTTCAAATGTAGTTGTTGTAATTTTGGATCTTTCCTTAATTTCATTTTTTCCAAGAGGTAAAGTTGTTTCATCATGTGGTCTAAGGAATCATTTCATGTTAACTGTTTTTTTGAATTGGTGCTTCCTTTGTCTTTGTGCTTGGTCAAATTGGGAAACATTAAGAAAGCCCATCTTGGCTTTCCAAAATATTCATCTACAACTTGATTCTTTAAACTATATTCTTCTTCATGGGGGTACTATGTTAACAATTTTATATAGTTGATGTTGTGTTTTTATGCAGGCTGGTATTTTTGAGATTTTTTGCTCAGATTCTGAGTGGTTACCGTAACTTCATTGTAAGACATCATTCTAGCAAGTTTCCCTATGAGCTATTTACTGTGGCTCTGGTGGTAACACAGGAGTTTTTTTTTTGTTTTTGTTTTTGGTCAGGATAACGCTCTACAAACTGGATTCAATTCTCAAGCATTTCTTAAAAAGCGCTCTCGAGCAACTAATCAGCCTATTGAATCCATGTCAATGGTATGCTTACAAAGTCTGTTTACTACTACGTCCCTTTTTACTTGTCATCCTGAGAGTGGGCGCGAAAATTAAGGCAGGTGAAAAGGTAGGATGTACTGAAAATGAGGAGGAGAGAGATAGAGATATGAATGTATTGGAAATAGAGAAAGTTGTATTAGGAAGCGAGGATGACAAGTAAATGGGGAAAACTTGTGAAGTGTAGGATGACAAATAATTGGGGACGGAGGGAGTATATTTTGTCTCTCTTTGGTGTGTTCATGTCATCATAATCCATAATGCACATTTTAGGTACTTGATCAATGAATTGGTTTACTTGGGGAAGTTTGATTTTGTTCCTCAACTTATACTGAGATTTTCCTTAATTCGTCCGCTCAGTTATTGGCCTGCATCTTTGAAACTATGACGCAGTCTCCTAGTAGAAATTAGTTGTGTTGATTCTTATTTTTAGGGGAAATTTGTGTTGTTTCGCATGCTTCACTTTTATCATTACACATTATTATTGTATATCCAGTTTAAGCATACTATTGCCAAACTGTTACCTCCTGTCCAAAATATATGTTGTATTAACATAGACACTGTTTGTGCTCCAGGGCAATATTTTTTGCAGAATACCCATATTGATCACTTATTGTCATGATGGTCAAGATAAAATATAACTAGAAGTAATAGCTATGTATAAATAATATATGCATCAACCCATTTCTTGTCCTTTGTGCATGAAGAGATAAGAGAGGTTGGCCTGACGGAGCACTAAATATCATGTTTATTTGGCAGATTATGCAGTTCTTAGAGACTCAGGGGTTCTTGGATTATCTTGAGAGATGCAACAATGCCGAAGAAAGTGGAAACAACCTTCTTGATAAGCTGCAAGACGCAGCTGGAAGAGGACAAAACCCTCTCACCATATTTCCTTCTCAAGCTGCTGATCCTGAGATTGTTACGATAGCTGATCCTGAGGCTGAAGGTTCAGGTACTTGTTCACCCTGCATCCTTTTCTTGATGCATCTACTGTACATTTATATTGTCACATTTAATTCTTACATTGTAGATCCACTTTAGTGTTGAGTTCATTAAAAAACATAACCATAATACACCATGCATGTGCCCTAAACATCGCTTTTCCTACTCTTGGGATCCTTCGACTTTAAGCAACATTAATGTCTACTCTGCTGCATGCTACTTGTCAACTCTGTGTCAGATTGTTAGCATCCTTTTACCTAAGGAAAGGGCCCACATAAAACCTATGCAGGTCATCATGCAAAGAATATTTTACTGGATCTAACACTGTACGATTTTTTTTTTTGAAAAATCAAATATTTTAGAGACTGATAGAAGGTACTAAATTTTTTTCCTGGAATGAAAGGAATAGTAGTGTTGAGGTCCATGGTTGACTCATTATACCTAGGATCTAGGATTTATATATGCTTTTGTTCATATTATTTGGAAATATTTTTTCTCTCGGCCACGCAGGAGATCTGTGTTACAAAAGGTTTTTAAGGGCAGATTATGGAAATATAATTAGCCAGATATGTTTATGCAGATACAGGTGATAGACACTGCTACAAAAGGTTTCCAGCTAATGTTAGAACAGAAGAGCAAGAAGAAAAACGCAAGTCAATTTTGGCGTTAGCTAGTGGGGCTAGTAAGCAAATACCAAGGTAAGGTGGTATTCCTGTAATTTCTTTTTTTTGTGATCTTTCCTCATTTTTTGTAGTTACAGTGTCATTTCATTTTCAGCTCTCCTTCTGTCCGTATAAGTGGAGGTCCAAAAGCAGAAAGTCTGAGCCCGAGAGAGAGGGCTGTAAGTCATCGTTCCATGTGAAATAATCTCTGCAATGGTTTTCTTACATGCTTGACAGAGTCCCTTTTTTTTTTCTTTTTCATACTTATTTCCTTTTTTTTGTTCAACAGGCTGAGAGAGAAAGGATGGTACTGGATATAAAAGTAAAGCTCCAGGTAAATATTGGATTCATCTTGATTGCCCCAAAAGCTATTGTGAATTATGGGAAATATGCCAGAAGCTTCTGAATCTCATGATTTTATCTTTTCTTTAAATTGTTCCTTTCAAATTTTGCAACAACTAAACTATTCTGAAAATTACACGAGTTGGAAACAAGGAACATATCTAAAGCTGGAATTTCAAGTTGCAGTATCTGAATCAAAAGTATAAATTCTATAATTTTTCCTTTTGATTGTTTTTTGAATATTTTGTTTGAATATGAGAAAAATGTTTAAAACTTTGTTGAACAAAAACCCCAATTATGGGATATACTGGAGTAGCTAAAGACACTGTTGTCATGCGCTATCTTGGTATCACCGAAAAAATGTGTCTTATGCCGAGGGGGTGCAAAGCTCGTTTAAATAATTTCACAGGCAGTTTAAACAGGAAGGACTATTTTCCATCATCTTAAGACTGAGATGGTAGCCATTATGCATAATTGGTACATGCATAAAGCTATACAAATGGTTGGTAATATATAATCATAAGCATGCCAATAGTAAATGTATGCATTTTTTCTTCAGGGTCTCTGGCTTCGTCTTCTCAGGCTTGGGGCAACTGAGGATCCCCTTTCATCATTTGAATATGGCACCATTCTTGGTATCTTGAAGTTCCACTGTTTATTTTAACGCACTTTTCATGTCCTTCCTATGACTTTTATTTTCTTTTGCAGCTTTGATTGAGTCTGATGCAGAAGGCATTGGAGGAAGTGGCTTTGTGGAATGCATCAGAGAGCATATCCATTCGGTAATCTGAATGATCTCAATCTATGAATATATTCTCTGCCACTTTTTGATCCACTTCATATCTGACTTCTCTACCTTCTAGGGTTGGCAGTGCCGCCTTACCGATGAGCAATTTATTGCTGTGAAAGAGCTGGTGAGTCTAAAATTTTGGTGCCCATTTTCACACACAGCAATGTACATGTCCCGGTTCTCTCTTATGAATGGTGATATCTACCAGCTAGTTGTTGGATGTAGTACCATTGTGATGCCTTGCTACACTGTTATACTGGCAAGCCAACTGGTGATTTTCATCAGGTTCAATTCCAGTTATTTATGTTTCCGCATGTGGTCATGTTACTGGAAAAGCAGCTTTATTCAGTTTAATTAATGTAAAATATCACCTATGGAGTTGTTCAAGGGTACTCCTTGTTCCAAATAGTCTAGATTTACTCCCAATTCCACAAATAAATCCCATTAACAACTCCAGTGCACCTGCATGGTTTATCATGACGTGAGATGGTTGCAAAATTCACATGTTTGCGGAGCTATCAATAGTCTTTTGTATTGTATTGACTTTGAAATAAACCTATTATTTTCTCCGATGCAGCTTAAGACGGCTATAGCTCGTGCCAGCTTCCGTGGTGATACAGCAACTATTAGAGATGCTCTTGAAGTTTCGGCTGAAATGTACAGGAAAGATCCAAACAATGTTCAAGACTACGTCCAGCGACATCTATTGTCGTTGTCAGTGTGGGAGGAGCTTCGGTATGTTATACCTTGCTTGATATAATTTATCAATTTTGCGTTCAACTTGTGCTTCATTCCCAAACTCTACTAAATTAAATACCTACGCGTAGTTGCAATGACTGGTACATATTTTTTGATGCCAATTGATTCTATTCATTTATGGATACTTGATTTACCCATTCAACTTGTGCATATGATTCTATATATCAGTAGTGCTAATAATTAATTTGTTTGGATCACTGTCCTAGGTGCAATTTCACGTGTATCGTTACTGTTGATCTGTTGCATATGATTTGTTTTTCCATGTGATATTGTTAATTTTAGAAGTTCACAAAACCTATATCTTATTTTGTTTTGGTTTAAATTTGAGATTCTATTTATTTCATATGACTGTTCCTCTTGCAGCTTCTGGGATGTCTACTTTGAGTACTTGATGGAAAACTGTTCCAACAAGTAAGTTGAGGTTTTATTTTTGTTCTGTGCAATCTCTATCTCAACATTATTGCTTGGACAGTGAAAGACTCATATTTGCTGTATTATGAATAAAAATAATATCAGGCGAGATATTATATGCAACATATATCAGTATGTAAGAGAAATCGAAAATATTCTGATAGTAACAATGCTCTTCTGCTGTTTCATTGGAGAAAAATTTTAATACAGTTGCAGAGAGTGAATCTTTTGGATTAATATTATTTTTTCTGTTTTCCAGGTCAGCAAATTATGTAACATTAGTTACTGCGCAGCTCGTTATCATGGCAACTCACATGGTACTTCATGATTACATGTTTTATTTATTGTTATCCACCGAATTAGACTGTCCCTAACTTCTTTCATTGTCATTATTGAAGGCTGGATTGGGATTACCTGACATTGATTCTTGGAATATGATTGAGAAAATAGCTGAGAGAAACAACTTGGGTTACAAACAGCTTGTAAGTCAAAATGCAATGTTCGCTGTTGAGAATTTTGTCTGCTTAAAATACTTATTTTCTTACAATTATTTGAATGTTACTCAGATCAAACTTAGAGCATTGCTCACACACTTGCAACAACTTCGCATTGGCTATTGGGGGGTCGCTACAGGGAAAAATCAACCATTGCAGTCATATGGCATGGCTTCACCTCGTGCGCTTGATGTATCTGATGAAAGTCAACAACCTGCTGAAGCATCTGGATTGGGTCGAAGTTGGGTGCATAGCATGTTCAGCAGAGACAGAAGCTTGAGAGCCAGCTCTTTCAATCGAGCTAGTAAGTTTTCAGCTGGTACAATACTTTTCTATTTTCAACTTCCTAAATACTACATGGATTATATTCGGGCACCCTTAATTCAGTGTGCTCCAAATTTCCACGCTAATATATAAATGATCGCTGTATAATTTCAGATGATACAAATGCTGTTGTTACCCCGGGCAAAACTGACATTGCTGCTGCACAGAAGAAAACTCAAACAAATATGAGGACCCTTAGAGGACATACAGGTGCTATTACTGCTCTTCATTGTGTAACAAGAAAAGAGGTCTGGGATCTTGTTGGTGATCGTGAAGATGCTGGATTTTTCATCAGTGGAAGCACAGATTGCACGGTTAGCTTGAAGTTTATGCTCTCATACTGAATCCTTTTTCTCTTGGCAGTCTTCCATCATTGTTTGCTTCTCTATCAGCCATGCTATCATCTTTTAGAGGCCAAAGTATCTTTCTCAATCATACTGATATTCTCCAATATTGCCAACATTAAACACTCACATGTCTATATCATAATTCATATGCTTGAGCTATCATGTTTTAAATACACATCGATATAAAATTCACACTCTTCAATTGGCAATGGAGTAAAACTTAATAGGAAGTTGTTATTTGTTAATAGGGACTGTTAGTCCAGGAGTCATAATGCTTTTTTCACTATTTTTATTTTACCAATATCAAATCCTATGTTTTTTTTTGTTTGTTTGATTGAGACTTAAGTTCTTATGCACTTTATTTAGGATTTTCGTTTTTGGTTTTTACTGTGTTGCTATATGGTTATTTGTCATGTTGCACCTGGGTTCTAGAGCTACTAACAAGCTTGCCGTTCGCTGGAAGTAGCTGGCAAGCAAATCTTTGCATCCCATGGCTGGAATCTTAGGCATAGAATCGGTTGCTAGTGTGTCATCTGTTATTGTTTGTTTGAAGTTATTTCCTATCGAGTTAGCTAGCTCGAAGTGAACTTTCTGTAATAAGAGGCCGCAGCTTCTCTGAAGTGAAGGCTGGAATTTATTCCATTATCTAAAAAAAACTATGCTATAGGATCTTTTTATTTGTTTTTTGAAGTGTCCTTTATCTACTTTTTTTTGTGTATTACAGGTAAAAATTTGGGATCCAAGTTTGCGTGGTTCTGAACTTCGAGCAACACTTAAAGGGCATACTAGGTAGGACACGTCATCCATGTCATTAGTGGTTTATTGATCGTCTGCACAAACTGCATTCTCATGTTGATCTGACTGTAGTTCGCGTCTTCAACCAACAACATTTTTTCATCTGAAAGATCACAAAATTTAAAGAAATCATTGCATTGTCTCAAGCATGTCAATAATTGCAATTTGGAGACCTATATACCTCAATGCAACTTGAACTATCCACCTTGCAAAAGCACAATTTTCAATTACGTTTATATTTAGCGCCTTTTGAAAAGTTATATGTACAGTACCAAATGACAAGTATGTGTATTAGCTAACAGTTGTGTTTATTTGGTCTATGGAGTATGCTTGCTTAATGTTATGCATCATAGAGGAAGACTATCAAGTGGATACTCATCTTTTACAATAAAATGTTTGCGAGGTGCTCTCTTATTCTGGCTGATTCTTCCGTAGTGGGAAATGTGAATTAACAAATTTGACATAGATCATTCAGTGATTCACCCCCTTTTTTGTTGGTCTTGTATCATTATTTAGATATTGTAGATTTTCACTGTTGTCCGCTTAATTTATCTCCATATTCAGCCTTGATTAACTACAATAACTTAATCACATCGATATTTGCAGGACAATTCGAGCAATCAGTTCTGATCGCGGCAAAATAGTTTCTGGATCTGATGATCAATCTGTCATAGTCTGGGATAAACAGACTTCTAAGCTTTTGGAGGAACTGAAGGGCCATGATGCACCGGTGAGTATCACGCGAGCAGTTGTAGCTTCATTTAAATCTGTTAATTTCGACTGCTGAATAACTACTAAACATGCCATTTCACAACAATGAAATAGGTTAGCTCTGTTCGGATGCTCTCAGGAGAGCGTGTACTTACAGCATCACATGATGGTACTGTGAAGATGTGGGATGTACGGACAGATACATGTGTTGCTACTGTGGGTCGTTGTCAAAATGCTGTTCTCTGTATGGAATATGATGACTCCACTGGAATTCTGGCAGCTGCTGGAAGAGATGTGTATGTTCCCTTTTAACTTCAACACATTTTTTTTTCGAAAATGCAGGAGAGCTGCGTATCATTTCATTAAGAAGTAGAGAAACCAAAGTACACAAGAACCAAAATACAGAAACCCCAACACACGTTTTTTTGATGCTTACATTCTTAAATTTACTTGTGCAACTGGGTTGCAATTTATTCTGGAAACTTAATTCCTACCAGGGTGGCACATGTCTGGGATATCCGCTCCAGCAAACAGATGTTCAAGCTTCAAGGGCATACAAAGTGGATAAGGTAATGTCTTTGAACTGAGTAACTGAGCTAAGCTCCTTCCCCCTCCTTGATGATTGATTCTAACATAAATCCTTTTTGAAGATCAATGAGGATGACTGGGGAAACCATAATAACTGGGAGTGATGATTGGACGGCTAGAGTGTGGTCCCTTAACCTTGGAACATGTGATGCTGTTTTAGCATGCCATGCTGGTCCCATATTTTGTGTTGAAAACTCACCGTCGGATAAAGGAATTATTACTGGTATGCCAGTAAATTTCATTTTAAAAGAAATTTAACTATGCAAGAGCATAGATACCATGCTCCATGTACGTCTGGTGCTGATTGTTAATTAACATGGCAGGTTCCTCTGATGGGCTGATACGGTTTTGGGAAAATGAAGGTGAGGCCTTATTGCTTGCAATAATTTCAACTATTCAGCTGCATTGATAGCTTTGTGCATTAAGTTCGGGAAAATCTATCCAATTCAAAATTCTTTTTGATTATTTTGCATGACTTCCAAAGTACTCAATGAGACATGTTTATGGTAGAATATACAGAACATTCAAAACAAATTTGAAGAGATCTTGTATTTACTAAGAGGATTGTTGAAGTCCGCTAAATCGGGAATAGAGGGTCAAGAAAAATTATCCATCTTTGACTACTTGTGTTCAATCTTTGCTAATATTCGGTGTCGATGCCTTTTCAAATAAATTTGTATCTGTTGAAGGGCCATCTTATTCACTTAAGTTTGAAGACTATAAAAAAAACCATCACTTTGCATCCATTTCTGAAATATGTAAATGAATATTTTTATGTGCAACCAGTCATTGAAATTTTACTTTAATCTTCTTTTGCAGGTGGAATAAAATGTGTTAAGAATCTGACACTTCACTCAGCGTCCATTCTGTCCATTAGCGCTGGTGATCACTGGCTAGGAATTGGTGCTGCTGACAATTCTATGTCCCTTTTTCATCGTCCGCAAGAGAGATTTGGTGGTTTCTCAAATGCAGGATCAAAAGTTGCTGGATGGCAGCTTTACAGAACTCCACAGAAGACTGCTGCAGTGGTATGTATCTCATTTTTCACTTTCCCATGTTATTTCGTTTAGTTCAATTCTTGCCATTGCTTCTGTCATCAATAAAAGAGACACATTATTTGATGGGGAGTAGATGTTAGGCGCAACACTCGCATTGTGTTGGATGACACTCAGTGTTCGGGGCAACTTTCTCCATGTTTCTTACTCACTACAATGCCATGACCAACTAAGGGGTTGAGATACATATATATAGGTTTGGTGGGCAGTCAAGCATATGTTAAGATGCTAAAGCATAAAGCTGAAAAAGATAGTTTAAGATGCTAAAGCATAAAGCTGAAAAGGTAGTCTAAGATGCTAAAGCGAAAAGCTGAAAAGCTAGTCTAAGATGCTAAAGCGAAAAGCGTAAAGCACAAAGCGCACTAGACTTATTCTATCATTCTACCCCTAAGTCTTGTGCGTCGTCTTCTGATAGATTTGAATCATCCCAATCCTGGCGCGAAGTTCTTGAAACTTATCCTACCAAGGGACTTGGTGAGAAGATCAACAAGTTGGTCTTTGGTGTTGATGTAGCTTGCCCTGACGCTTCCTTCCTCCAAGCAACCTTGGATGAAGTGGTACTTCACTCTGATGTGCTTGCTGCGCTCGTGGAAAACAAGGTTCTTTGCCAAGGCCAGAGCGGACTTGCTGTCCACCCTGAGCTCCACTGCTTCAGCGTCTCTACCAAGGAGATCACTAAGCAGTCGGGCGAGCCAGAGCGCCTGAGTTGAAGCGGTGGAAGCCACTATGTACTCAGCCTCGCAGCTGGACAAGGCCACCACCTGCTGCTTGACCGACTGCCAGCTAACAAGGCACTTGCCGAGGAAGAAGAGCACCCCGCTCGTGCTCTTGCTGGTGTCGATGTCGCCGGCGTGGTCACTGTCGCTGTACCTGATGAAATGTGCCGCCCCGGGACACCTCGGGCAGTGGAAGCCGTGGTCAAGAGTCCTCGCAACATAGCGGATGATCCTTTTGACGGCCTGCTGGTGCTCTGTCGTCGGTCGCTGCATGAACTGACTGACGTAGCCGACAGAGAACGCCAAGTCTGGCCGCGTGTGGGCGAGGTAGCAAAAGCTTCCCACAAGGCGTTGGTACTGCGTGGCATTCACCTCCTCTGTCGTGCTGTCACGGCTGAGTTTCAGCCTCTCCTCCATCGGAGTGAGAGCTGGGTTGCAGTCGGTGAGCCCAGCTAGCTCAACGACGCGCTTGGCGTAGGCGGTTTGTCGAAGTGTGATGCCGGAGTCGTCTTGGTGCACCTCGATCCTCAAGTAGAAGAAGAGAGGCCTCAAGTCACTCATCTGGAAGGTGGCCTTCATCTCCTCCTTGAATGCTGCCACCTCCGCATCTTTGGTGCCCGTGATCACCAAGTCGTCGACGTAGACACCCACCAGCAGGGCATTGCCGCCGTTGCCCCTCCGGTAGATGGCCGCTTCGTGCGGGCTTTGCTCGAAACTCATCCCCTTCAGCGTAGAATCCAGCTTGGTGTTTCACGCCCGTGGTGCTTGTCGCAAGCCGTAGAGTGCCTTGCGCAGGCGCAGCACTTTGCCCTCTTTGCCAGGGATGACAAATCCCGGCGGCTGGTGCACGCAGACCTTCTCCTTCAAGTCGCCGTTGAGAAACGCCGACTTGACATCCATGTGGTGGACGCGCCAGCCCTCCTGAGCAGCCAGCGCAAGAAAGAGACGCACGGACTCCATCCGTGCAACGGGAGCGAAGGCATCGTCGAAGTCGATCTCCTTCTGCTGCACAAACCCGCGTGCCACCAAGCGAGCCTTGTGCTTGACGATGGCACCGACCTCATCCTTCTTCAGCTTGAACACCCAATTAAGGGTGATCGCGCGGTGTCCAGGAGGAAGGTCAGCGAGTTCTCAAGTGCGGTTCTTCTCAACCGCATCCATCTCTAGCTTCATCGCGGCGCGCCATGCCGCGTGTTCCTCAGCCTCAGCGAAGGAGCGAGGCTCGCCGTTGTCGCACGCAAGATGCAACTGTGCCTCCAGGTCGTGAGGCACCAGTCCCGACACCGGTGCGTCGACGAGAAGGTCCTCCATCGTGCGATACCTCAACGGCTCGTCGTCGTGGTACGCATCGACACATTCCTCGTTGTGAGGGAGCGGATTAGCGAACTCCACCGGGTTGTGCTCGACATGAGCATGTGCAGGTGTAGACGTGCCTGGAGGAGTAGCTGTTGGCGCCGGAGAGCGTGGCGTGGCAAGCTGTGGTGGTGGCGGTGGGGAACTCATCGCAGCCGGCGTCATAGTCGCTGGAGTCGGTGGAGGCTCGGAGACTGGGGTAGGCGCGCTTGACGAAGAAGAGCTGCCCACTCCCCCAGCTCCCTCGAAGTGGACGTACTCCACGGTGAAGTCGTCGTACGCCGGAGTCGGGTCGTCGTCCATCATCTTACCCCACGCTCAACCTCGCCCTTCGTCGAACACAATGTCGCGCGCCGTGCGCACACGTTGTGTCTTCGGGTCAAGGATGCGGTAGGCCTTCGTGCCCTCCGCGTAGCCGATGAACGCTCCCGGAGTGCTCCTGTCGTCGAGCTTGCCGACATGGCCAGCTCCTTGACGAACGCGAGGTAGCCGAAGACGCGCAGGTGGGCAACCGCCAGCTTGCGTCCAATGCCAAGCCTCGTACGGCATCCTGCCGCCGAGCGCCTTGGTGGGCGAGCGGTTGAGGATGTAGACGGCTGTCACCACCGCCTCTCCCCATGTCAAGGACGTCGGGGCCTAGGGTAGCTGGACCTCGACTCCGGAGTTCGTAGTCTCGATCCGTGGTTGGAGTGCGAGGTTTTGCCCCTCAGCGCTCACGGGTTGTTGGAGAAGAAGGGAGAGAGTTGAGGGATATAATTCTTGTTATCCTCAAATGATTGATTACAATTATTCTTATAGGCTCCTGGCCCAACTAAACTGAGCTAATTGCTCCTAAATTGGAGGCTCCCTGCATGGCTCTCCTCTAATTTAGGTTGTTTCCAAAACAGCCTCTGCACGCGGCGTGGTGATCGCGCTCCCAGCCCTTGCATGCGCGCCCTCAGCCGCCCTACGGATGTCACGGGCTCGCCGTCTCCTGGAATAGGCGCGGCCCCACATGACATCTCTCCCCCCCCTCGACGGCCAGCTCGTCCTCGAGCTGGAAGGTAGGATACTTGGCGCGGAACGTGTCGATGTCCTCCCAGGTGGCCGCTGCTGGAGGTTCCCCCTTCCAATGCACCAGGACCTGGCGGACGCCGCGCGTCAGACGAGTGCGGACAGCCCGTTCAGGCTCGGTTGATGCCGCGCCGTGGTGGATGGTCGGGAGGGGTGGTGGTGCGTCCGGAGGCTGCCCCACGAACTTCTTGAGAACGCCCACATGAAACATGTCATGCACGCGAGCACGCGGAGGCAGCTCCAAGCGGACGGCGACGTCGTTGATCAGTTCGATGACGCGGTAAGGCCCGAAATAACGCGGCTTGAGCTTCCCCGAGTTGGGCAGCGACAGCGAGGATGCCGCGCGCTGGCGGAGGTGAAGTAGGGCCCAATCGCCCACCTGGTAGGAGACGGACCGGTGAAGGTTGTCGTAGTGGTGCTTCTGGACCTGCTGGGCCTGCTCGAGCCGATAGCGGACATCGGCTAAGAACGCACCCCGCTCCTCCATGTTTTTGGTGACGGCGGCCACCCTTGTCTCGCCCGGCTCATACGAGCGGATGGTGGGGGGGGGGGTCCCGGCCATAGACGACGCGGAAGGGTGTGTCCCGCAACGACGTCTGGTACGCCGTATTGTAGATGTACTCGGCCCAGGGTAGCCAGCGGAGCCATTGGCGC
This sequence comes from Zoysia japonica, assembly GCA_001602275.1. Classification (NCBI taxonomy): domain Eukaryota; kingdom Viridiplantae; phylum Streptophyta; class Magnoliopsida; order Poales; family Poaceae; genus Zoysia; species Zoysia japonica. The sequence continues at coordinate 2,280,651 of BCLF01000036.1, forward strand.
GGCCTGTCGCCCGTGAAGCAGCGCAAATACATGACGATGACCCGGTTGGCGGCCTCCGACTGTCCGTCGGACTGGGGGTGAAAGGCCGTCGTCATATGCAGCCAGGTGCCCACCAGACGCATCAGCTCACGCCAAAAGGCGGAGGTGACCACCGGATCCCGATCGGACACCATGGATTGAGGCACGCCGTGAAGACGAACGATGTCGCGGAAGAACGCCTGGGCGACCGATTCGGCGGAGTAGGGGTGCGCCAGAGGTATGAAGTGGCAGTACTTGCTGAACCTGTCAACCACCGTCAGGATGACTGACTTTCCCCCGACGCGCGGCAGTGCCTCGACAAAGTCTAGGGCGATGTCGGTCCAGACGCCCGTTGGAATGGGCAGTGGCATGAGGAGGCCCGCCGGGTGGAGGTGTTCCGACTTGTTCCTTTGGCATGTGACGCACGCGCGCACCATATCCTGCACGAGTTGCCGCATGTGGGGAAAATGGAAATCGCGGCGAAGCCGGTGTAGTGTGCGCCGGACGCCTTCGTGGCCATCCTCGTGCACGGCCGTCATGATCTCGAGCAGCAGTGGAGAGGCCGGTGCGACGTAGAGGCGACGGTCGAAGGTCACTATGTCGTCGACGATTGCCCACGGCGCCCCGCGAGTGCCCGCGCGGAGCTCATCCCGGATGGCCACCAGAGCTGGATCGGTGGACTGGGCCTGGCGGAGGCGCTCGACGAAGTCGAACCGCGGCACTGAGATGGCCGAGAGGGAACCCACGTCGGGGAGGGAGCCCGCGTCGGTGTCACGGCGAGACAAGGCGTCCGCCACGGTGTTCGCCGTGCCGGGCTTATACTCGACGGAGAAATCGAACCCCAGAAGCTTCCCGACCCAGTGATGTTGCGGAATCGTCGCCAGCCGTTGGTCCAAAAGAAACTTGAGGCTGAAGTGGTCCGTCCGGACGAGGAAGCGATGGCCCCAGAGGTACGGACGCCAGTGACGGATGGCGTGAACCAGCCCGATGAGCTCGCGCTCATAAGCGGTGAGGGAGCGGTGACGCGGAGCGATGGGGCAGCTGAAGTACGCCACCGGGTGCTTGTCTTGGATGAGCACTGCCCCGAACCCATGGGAGGACGCGTCGCACTCAACGATGAAGTCCTTGGCGAAGTCCGGCAGTGCCAGCACGGGAGCGGACGTGACCGCCCTCTTGAGCGCGTCGAAGGCGTTCGCCGCGGCGTCGTTCCAGGAGAAGCCCTCCTTTTTGAAGAGCGCCGTCAGTGGTGCTGCTATTGCGCCGTAGTCGTGGACGAATTTACGGTAGTAGCCCGCAAGGCCGAGGAACCCGCGGACCGCGCGTGCGGAGCGAGGCACCGGCCAGTCATGGATGGCCTGCACCTTGGCCGGGTCCATGGCTACGCCAGCCGCGGATATGACGTGGCCGAGGTAGGAGACAGAGGACACCCCGAAGGCGCACTTCGATCGCTTGACGAAGAGCCGATGATGGCGTAGTAGCGTGAGCACAGCGCGCAGGTGTCGGAGGTGGTCCGCCCATGAATTGCTGTAGATTAAAATGTCGTCAAAGAAAACAAACACGAAGCGGCGGAGGAAGGACCGCAGAACGTCGTTCATGAGCGCTTGGAACGTTGCCGGGGCGTTGCACAGCCCGAACGGCATGACCACGAACTCATACAGGCTGTCGTGGGTGCGGAACGCGGTCTTGTCGATGTCGCTTGGCCGCATCCGCACTTGGTGGTAGCCGGAGCGCAGGTCCAACTTGGAGAAGAATGTGGCTCCGTGTAGTTCGTCGAGGAGCTCATCCACCACCGGAATGGGATACGCGTCCTTGATCGTGAGGGCGTTCAATGCGCGGTAATCAACGCAAAATCGCCACGTGCCATCCGCCTTCTTGACCAGCAGAACCGGCGATGAGAACGCGGAGGAGCTGCGGCGGATGATGCCCTGGTCCATCATGGCCGCGCACTGCCGTTCCAATTCATCTTTGTGAGACGCCGGGTAGCGGTAGGGCCGTACCGCCACGGGCTGCGCGCCTGGCTTGAGGACGATGGCGTGGTCGCGGCCCCGTGGCGGAGGCAGCCCTTGCGGTTCGCCGAAGACGTCGTTGAAAGCAGCCAGGAGCTCCTCCAGCAAAGACTCGCTGGCCGTTGTGGCGCGGAGGCGCGGTGTGTCGGGCGTCACCACGCCTGTCCAACATATGGCGCGTCCGTGCCTTGTGAACGTCATCGTCCGCGCACTGAAATCCCAGAGGACTGGGCCGAGGGTCGCCAGCCACTGCGTCCCCAAGACCAGGTCATACCCGGCCAGAGGCATCACAAAGAGGTCGACGCGGAACGTGTCGTCTGCGATCGTGAGCGGAGCCTGTCTGATGACGCCCGGGCATGTGACCCGCTCACCGTTGGCCACTGTCGCCGTGAGACGCGGTCGACGTTGGAGCGGCAACCCCGTTAAGTGTGCGGCGGTCTCGGCGATGAAATTGTGCGTGGAGCCCGAGTTGAGGAGCGCGGTGAAGGTGATGTCGCCCAGTACCACCTTGATCTGCATGGTGTCGGAGAAGGGAACCCCGGCGATCGCGTGGAGGGAGAAGTGCGGGGTTTCTTCTGGAGCGGTCCCGTCCTCGTTCGTCGGCTCGTCGTCATTGGCCTCCTCGGGCACTCCGTCTAGAAGGAAGAGGCGCTTACAAACGCGATTATGGCCGCGACCGAACTTCTCATCACAGTTGTAGCAGAGTCCCAGCCGGCGACGTTCCTCCTGCTCGGCTTGGGTCAGCCGGCGGACCAGTCGGCCTTCCACTGAGATCGTGGCCGGCGCGGTCTTGTCGAGCACCGGGGGTGCCGAAAGGGCGAGACGCGGTGCGGGTGCCGGAAGGAGGCCCCGATCGCGCTGGGGAACGCGCGCTGGCGGAGTGAAGTAGTTGTTTCGGAGCTCCAGCTTGCGGGCGAGGCTCATGGCCGCCGCCAGCGACTGCGGGTTATGGATCTCGACGTCGTGGCTGAGCGGTGGCTGGAGGCCTTCGGTGAACAGCTGGACGCGCTGCTTCTCATCCAGGCGGCCCGCCGCGGCAGCAGCGCCTGGAACCGGTCCTGGTACTCCTTCACGGTCCCCGTGCTATGGCACGCCGCAAGTTCGCCGAGGGGATTGGAGCGAAGAGGTGGACCGTAACGTAGGTGGAGCAGCTCCTTGAAATGGCGCCAGAAAGGAGTCCCTTCATCTTGCTGGACCTGGTAGTACCACAGTTGGGCACCCTCCTTAAGGTTGTAAGACGCCATCCACACCTTCTCCTCCTCCATAATTCGCTGCTGATGGAAGTACGACTCACCGATTGAGAAAGATCAGTGGATCGGACTTGCCGTCGTAGCGCGGGAAATCCATCTTTTGAAAACGCGGTGGCCGATCGTGGGGCGGATCCCCCGGGCCGGGGTGCGATGAGGACGACGACGAGCTACCCGGCGGTGGCCGTGCGGCATCCAGGCGCTGGATGGCCTGGGCGTTGGCCTCCACGGAAGTCTGGAGGGTCTTGGTGGACGCCACAAGGGAGTCCAAGGTGGCTTGCATGGCTGCGGCGGCAGCGGCGTTGGCGGCCGGTTCGGCCATGGCGGCGGCGGGGTATGGCGAGGGCGGCGCGGTGGATTGGGAAGGCGAGGAAGGCCTGGAACGTGATACCAGGTTGTCAAGGACGTCGGAGCCTAGGGTAGCTGGACCTCGACTCCGGAGTTCGTAGTCACGATCCGTGGTTGGAGTGCGAGGTT
>BCLF01000036.1:2287421-2307928 GCA_001602275.1 Zoysia japonica
CGCCGCTTCCTCTGCTGCTCGTGCTGCTGCCAGCTTTGCGTCCGCTAACCTCGCCACCCGAGTCGCTGCTGCCGCGGCCTCTGCTGCCACCCGCTCGCGCTCCTCTGTCGCGGCAAGGTCGGCCTCCTGCCGACGTCGCACGCTCCAGGGGACCGAGCGGTGAGAGCCTCCTGCGGACATGGCACGCCGCTAGCGGGGAAGAGTCGCGGAGGTTGCTACTGCACTGGGAAGAAGCCGCCGAGTCGTTGGCTACTGGTAGAGTACAGGGACCGACGGGGGAGGGAGTCGAGCAGAGAGACCGACGCTTCTACTGGAGAGAATCACGGGTGAGATTAGATAGATCACAGGACCATACGGCTCTGATGCCAATTGTTAGGCGCAACACTCGTATTGTGTTGGATGACACTCAGTGTTGGGGACAACTTTCTCCATGTTTCTTACTCACTATAATGCTATGACCAACTTAAAGGGTTGGGATACATATATATAGGTTTGATGGGCAGTCAAGCATATGCTAAGATGCTAAAGCATAAAGCTGAAAAAGCTAGTCTAAGATGCTAAAGCATAAAGCTAAAAAGCTAGTCTAAGATGCTAAAGCGAAAAGCTGAAAAGGTAGTCTAAGATGCTAAAGCGAAAAGCGTAAAGCACAAAGCATAAAGCGCCTGCACGAGACTTATTCCATCAGTAGACATATTACTTGTGGAGAGTATCCAGTTCCTCCCATCTTGAGTACACCCTTTTTCACCATACCCATTACCTTCCATAACAAAAGGAGACTGCAGTTTAAGCAAGATTACATGCATCAATGGCTCGTTAAACGATCAACATAGTAGCAGCAGCTAAAGAAAGAGCAGTAGGGATGCAAATGGGTACCCATGATGCCCACATCTAATTCAGGTTTTTGCGGATTACCTGTAAAATTTGTACTAGATGTGGGCTCGTGGGCATGCCCACATGCATGCCTACAGAGCAGCGGCAATAATACAAACCTAATAAAAACTGTTTTTGTTTGGAAACAATGACCTTAGTTGATCATCATGAAAGATGTCCTAGAGTTTTTTATTTGGACTATTATTGTACTCATCGTAGTGCAATTTTGTAATGTTATTATTATCTGGCATTCATGTGTTTGTGTGTTCTTCGCTAAATGAACCTGACCATGTTCCTGCGGTATGCTTGAGATCCAAGGTGCTTCATATGCTTGAACATGAACTTGTTATGGTAGAGGTGCTGTTGTAGTAGGATAGAGGACCCTGGCTTACTAAGGGTGCAGTAAGCTTAAGATACAAGGTACTTGATGTTGTGGTAGAGGCCAGAGGGTTTGTCATTATATCTATATAGGATTATGGCTGGTAAAGGGTAGTATCTCAATTCATTATGAAAGCAATTGTTCTTCTGTTCTTAGCAGTCATCTCTTCCCATGTTGCAGGTGAGATGTATAGCATCAGACCTGGATAGGAAAAGAATCTGCAGTGGTGGTCGAAATGGGCTCCTGCGGCTTTGGGACGCAACCACAAGTATCTAAGTGCCCTAGGGTATATGTTCATGTATGTAAAGTGGCGGCAATTGCCTGTGATGTTGTATGTCATTTTTCCACCGTAACCTTTGTTTTCTTTTTAGCTAGAAATTCCTATCTTATTTTAGGGAAAGAAGGTTTGTCCTGTCCAACCGTTTCTTCTCACCTCAAGCTCTTTAGCAGTGTACATTCTCAGTCTCTTGTGTAAAATTTTGTTTATTTTTTGGGGTTCTGAAATTCTGATTACCCTACCTGTCAAGGCACGGGTCTTGTTTCACCAACCAATTCGCTTTTGCAAGAAATGTGAGAAACTAAATGGAATTGTACTACCTCTGTTTTAAAAGTTGCTAGAACAAGAATTGTAGTTTAAAAATAAATTATATATGTTGTCTAAGAATAACAATTTAATAACAGAGAAAAATATGATGTAATATAGCACGCCCTTTCATGTGTACATATTGCTTTAATATAATGGATCACTAGAGCTTTGTTACCTGTGCTATGCACAAAATTCCTCCCCACTGTTGGACATAGGTACTCCTACAGTCCTACTACGACTATGCATTACACGACCTGCCAACTTCAAGATGCCATCATCTGCAACGTCTGCGGTCGCGTTACGGCATCGTAGGGTTTCTTTGCTTTCTATGACCTAATGCAGCTACAGTTTTCTACCCCAATGACGTATCGCCACTGTTTTCCAGGACAGCACATGAACTCGTCCATTCAACAATGACTGCCGAGACTGAGGCGAGGCACGAGCTCATGGCGACCATTGAGCCGGTCGCTCCTTCACCACCCACCCGTAGAAGAGCCAAGGCAGGGCGCTGCTCCTCTGCTCCTGCAACCTAGGCTGTGGCCACGGGCGGGGTGGTGCTGGCGCAAGCGGAGGTGGGAGACGAGGTCGCGTCGTGGACCACTTTCTTCATGGCCTCGTGGAACGACGCCTCGTTCCAGCAGTCGCAGTCCTGCGTGACATCACAGACCACAGAAACGTCAGGCACTTCCTTGAAGAAATGAGCCGTCAAGATCGTGGTGGATCATAGACGATGTATAGTTTTCAATGAATATATGCCGTAAGCCGAAGTGACGGGCGAGTGGCTTTGATTACGGAGGCCGGGGGTACAATTAACGCAAGAAGAGCCCTCACCGTGATCTGGAGCTTGATGCTGGCGATGGCCTTGAGCAGCACCTGCGGCGAGTAGGTGTCCGCGTCGACGGACAGCACGCTGACCCCCGGCGTCCACCGGAGCCGCTCCAGGACGTGCAGCACCAGCTCCACGATGTCGCATTCCACCATCACCATCACCGTGAGGTTCACCTGACGATCGGCGTCCGACCCGGACGGCACCCTGCTGACCTGGACCTTGGCTCTCCGGTGCGCCGCAGACTGGGCAGCCCTGGCGGTGGCGGCGCCGCCGTCCTCGCGCGGGACGTGCCGCTCCAGCTTGGCGTTTTTCTCCTCCAATTCCGACACCTCCGCCTCCAGCTTCTTAAGGTAGCTCGCCGCGTTGATCAGCACCGTCGTCTTGTCCTTCTGCAATGTCAGTGACAGCATGACGGTCAATTTAAATTTTCAAATATTATATATTTGGCATCTATATACGCTGGAATTGCACAAGAATTATGGTGTTGCTTCCATTCTTCTCTTTTTTGTGAGTTCGAATAGGACCTTATTAAACTTTAATAACAAATCAAGCCCACATGTTGTCACTATCATGGAAGGATGAGGTTTTACCCAAGTGGCTAATCAGCTTCAATTTGCTCGCGGCTGATTAGGACAGCTCAAGTTGACACTACCTAGTAACCGGTGGTTTCGTGGCGACCACTCGTAAACTGTAAAGTAGTGCGACATGATGTGGCTTTGTTCGTTTTCTTGGATCGACACAACTCATGACTTCTCTCTTTGGCTTTTGAACTTGTTTTTCCTTACCAACTTGCATATTTGTTGACTATGTTAGACAGAGAGGTGCTTCTCGTCGCCTTCCTCAGTGGAATCTTGCAAAGAGAAACTATTGGCTAGCCAATGCACTAGACTAATATGCCCTTCACAAGTTGGCAAAAGAAATTCCATTGCAGATTCTTGGATTGCATGCACCAACTACGCATTTTACAATAATATCATTTAAAATAATTGTCTCGGATATAAAGTCGAATTAAGTCCTTGAATTTCTAATCGTACTTTAGGGGTCTGGCTGCAATGCGCACACTGTGAAATTCTTCGTTGGCGCTTTATCTTTTTTATAATTGCTTAATACTCCATCCTTCCACTTTTCTTTAGACGTATTTGGACTGGGTTCAAAAACCAAGGAGTAGCCATCTGTTTCTCCGGAGTGTCTGGTGAGTCCTCTCGAGTTCGGGCACTTAGCTCACCGGAATATCCGGCACGGTGACGGATACTCCGGTGAATCCTCTCGAGTTCAAGCACTTGGCCCCTCAGAGTAACCGGCATGGTGCCGAAGTGTCCGATAAGCCCTCTCGGGTTCGAGCACTTGGCCCACCGGAGTATCTGGCACTCTATCGGAGTGTCTGGTGAGCCCTCTCAGGTTCCCAGAATTACACGACGGAACCTTCGATGTTTTATTTCCGACACTTTACCGGAGACTCCGGTAATACCGATTTATATTACCGATTTAGAAAAGTTTTCAGCAGATTAATTATAATTTTTTTTCTAACTCGTGAGATTAGTTGTTCTGTGGGACAAGACCATCTCACCTCTGTAAAACAGAGGCCTATGGCCGGTTAAGGGTATCCCAATCGACCAAAACATTTTGCCTTACACTTTTTATTCTTCTCCAAACCCTAATCTCTTTACTCGACCCCTTATTGTTCTTCCTTCGTCTCGACGACTTTTGAGGATGATCCGACTGGTCTGACCGAGCCCGAATCAACCCTAAGACGATCCTCTTCTGACGGGGTCCCTCTCGAGACGGGATTTTTCAGGTGCTGCCCAAACCCGGCGTTGAAGAAGTGTCAGCGTTCCTGCACACAGACGTGCAAGTGGTGTGTTGGTTCGGTATCTATTTCAACGTCAACACACTTTTTGGCGACTCCGCTGAGGACGAGTGATTCTGATTGCACAAACCGAATTGTCGTTTCCACTATGACCTCTGAGATATTCACGATGAACATCATCATGTCATCCTTAGAATAGTTGCCCGAGGAGGCGCGCAAAGTGTTCTTGGAACGCTGAGGGTCTTCGAAGAGGTACGCAAAGCGCGCGAGAAGCTGGAGCTGCAGAGTACTTGGCATGCTTCAAGAAAGACCGCCAAGGCGCAATCTCTCAAGTAAAGGAGCACGTTCTTTCGACCATCAACGGCGACGCGGCCATGGGTGCTGCTAATGTAAGAACATCTTCGCACCCTCCCGTTACTTTTGAAGACCTTTCATATTATTTCACCGACACGGAACGATATGCAATACATGATTCAAGAGAACATGTCTAAGTCTAAGAATGTTAGTATTGTATCGTCGTCTCATGTTGCATATGTAGGTCCTCCTACTAGTACATTGGCACCTATTACTTCTAGCATAGAACAACCTCCGTATGGCATGCCGTCAAACTTGTTTAGTGGATAATCTAGTTTTTCCTCTTATGTGCAAACTAACGCTTTGGTAATGTCTCCCGCTAGCGTAGAGCCAATTTCTAGCATCCCCAATTCGGCTACGAGCCGATTAAATGAATTGGCTACATTTGTTCCTACTTACCGTACCATTGCATATATCACACCACCTATCGCACCGAGTGGTACGGGTATCCCTCATAGTCCCATTTCTAATGAATTGTTTAATGCCATGAAAACAAGCCTACACCCTTCACCACCGATCGCGTCCACTGGGCCACCCATTGCCAACATAGAGTAGTGTATGGCGCACATTAAGAAGGATTTAAACAAATAATTTCACAAAACGCTAGGGTTAGACTTTAAGGGGAGAGACCGAATTTATCAAAAGCCATACCTTACGTATTTTGATCCGGTCCCGTATTCCGTTGGATAGCGTGTTCTCAACTTCGTCAAATTCAATGGCGAAGATAGCAAAACCACTTGGGAACACATTAGTCAATACGTAGCACAACTAGGAGAAGCGAGTTTTAGTGAAGCTTTGAAAGTATGATTGTTTTCTTTGTCACTAACCGGAACCGCTTTCTCTTGGTTTTCATCATTGTTTCCGAGCTCTATTTTCACATGGGAGTCGTTAGAGCGTAAATTTCATGATCATTTTTACTCAGAGGACAACGAATTGAAGTTGTCACACCGGCAAGGGAAAGAGAAACCCGTCGTTGACTATTTTCGGCGGTTTAGAGATATTAAGAACTGATGCTTTAATTTAACAATTTCTAAAAAAGACTTAGCTGACTTAGCTTTTAGTGGTTTACGGTCGCATCTTAGAAAAGTTAAAGGGATACGATTTTCTTACGCTCACCCACCTCCAACAAAGGGCTTCGGCTCAAAAAAGCCGAAGCAAATAAATAAAACATGACTACAAGACTCGCCGTAGCATGCATGTTGTGGAATGTGATTCGGATAGTTTTGATGATGATTTCAATGACATATTGGCTATCGAGTTCGTTCGGCCCTCTAAGGCCAAATTATTTGCCTGTGATTCGCTCAAACCGGTTCATAAGAATCGGAAAGACAATGTGAAATACACCTTTGATGTAGCCAAATGCGATAAAATATTTGATGAGCTGCACAAAGGTGGATACATTAAGATCGCATATACTTTACCTTCGACGGATGAGATTAAGCGTAGGGCATATTATAAATGGCATAACTTTTATTCTCATGCTACTAATGATTGCAATGTTTTCCGTCGATAGGTCCAATCGACTCTTAATAAGAGACGATTGAGTCTTAAGGAGATGCAGATCGACAAGCACCTTTTTCCCGTTAACACTCTAGAGCTCAACCCCAAAGTGTTAATTTGGCCTCATCTAGCCGATACAACCAAAGGGAACAACTTGATTATCGGGGATGTGAGAAGAGTGCCTCTAAGAAGGTGGTGATCGAGAAGTCTTTCGATGGTCAAGAGTCTCTAAAGTTAGCATCCAAGGCTCTAGACCCGGGGGGCAAGCTCCACAGCCCAAGATGATAAAGTCGAAGAATACTGAAGTGGGCAAGTGGAAGGTGAATCAAAGCAAAGCCACGGATCGAAAGATGAGGCCTAAAAGCACCTTCGACCGGCTCATGGCTAAGTACAAGAATCAAAAAACCGATTTGAATAATCGGTCTTTCAAACGATCAAGATCACCACCTAGGAGAGGCAGCCCACCTAGGAAGGAGATGAGGCCAATCGTAAATGTGCACGGGCCTCCACCTCCTTTTTCTCCATATGGCTTCGGAGTGCCGCCACCATGGTTCCATCCTATGCCTTGCCCGTCGTTCTCGATGTGGCATCTATACATGGTACCATGGATGTGCGGGCCGCCGATGCCTACACCACCGATGTCATACCTGCCATTTTATCCGAGGTGAAACGGACCGGGAGGAGATGTCTTCACAAGGCTCTCTAAATCTACTTCGGATCGGACAGAATTTCGACCGATCAAGGATCAAGGACGGAGTTTCACCACCACGCCAAAGCAAAAGTGGCGCCCGAAGCAAAGTAACGAACCTACTCCCTCCACCGTTGTTCATCAAGAGAGTGCATTCGTAGGTGTCGTGAAAATCGGCACAACCGATGTCAAAATCGGGGGAGTCTTCATGGGCCGATCACTTTAGATGATCTGGTCGAAAAGGCCTCCTATGACCATAAAGCTAGCAGCAACAAGAGGTCCTCTAAGTACACGCAACCGAGGTGGTATCAGTCTGCCTTGACCCACACTCAAAAGAGGAAGCTCCAAAGGTTGCGTCTCCGAAAGATGCGAGAAGAGGAGACGGTGAAAAAGAGGGACGAGGTCTTTAATGAGATCAAGCCGATGGTCTCTTAGAGCAAGCAGTGGAGGGTTAAGGAGCCCGAGGCCCCTACTCCACCGGTGACGGAGGAAGCGGAGATTACTCCGAAGTCACTTGGTTTGACCAACGTCGTCTTAGGAGAGGACTCCACAGCGTCCTCACCCACGAGAGACGTCGATATGTTCGAGTTCGACGACGACGACCTCTTGAACTATGAGCCTACACTGCCTCGAAAAAGTATAGATATTAACGCTATTTGCTTATCCTTTCTGATTATTCACTTATAGAGGAAGAAGAAGTTATAGCATAATTCGACTTTAAGTCAAAAAGTGCTATCTTCAAAAAGCCTGAGGAATCAGAGAACCATTTGAAACCTCTCTATGTGAGAAGTCATATTAATGGCTCACCGATTTCTCACATGCTTGTAGACGGTGGTGCTATTGTTAATCTAATGCCGTATTATTTGTTTAAGAAGTTAGGTAAGACCGATGACGAGCTCATCCGAACAAAAATGACTTTGAACGGTGTGGGAGGAGGAGACCCTATCGACCAAAATATTTTGCCTTACACTTTTTGTTCTTCTCAAAACTTTAATTCTCTTACTCGACCTTCTTCGTTCCGGCGACATTTGAGGATGATCCGGTTGAACTTTGACTGAGTCCGAATCAATCTTGATGATTCTCCTCCGATGGGGTCTATCTTAAGATGAGATTTTTTAAGATACTGTCAAACCTGACGTTGAAGAAGCGTCGACGTTCTCGCGCATAAACGTGCGAGCGATATATTGGCCTGAGATCCATTTCAGCGTCAAACACCATCCGAACTTAAATCACCACTGCTCCCCAGTTACCTAGACGCAGCGATGCTTCATTTTCGCATAGAAAGCCACCCTGCCGTTTCAGTTTTCAGCAAATTGAAGTGCCATTATGGCCGCGCATGACGTCGTGGAGACGTGTAATTTGCCAGCCGTCTCGCCGTTTTGGTTCAGCCAATTAAACTAGCCAACTTTAATAGCAGTGTAATTAGCTTCACGTCTAGCCCAAGTAACCAACAGAAATACGCACAACATTTGTGGAAAAATCTATTCTTCAAATACGCCTAAGAAAAGTGGAAAGAGGGAGTAGTTAATATCGATACTACCATCTCTGAGTAGCTAGCAAGTAGCAACACTAATTTTCTAATGAAACTTCCACCTGCACCAGCGACTAATGGATTCGCTAATCTAGCATGCCACTGTTCCTCAGGCAATCAACACCACAAGTGAACTACCACCATTTGGAAGCTTCCATGCATCGAGCTGCACCTTTAAGGGACCCCTTTTCTTGAGAATCTGATCTTCTTGAGCTTCTAACCAGCTTCCTCTGTCAACGTCCTTGTCATGCAACTAAACAACACTATCCCTCACAAGGCTTGATAGCGGCAAGACTTTCGTTCTTCCAAGTCACCCCTTTAATTAAATTTGAAAAGAAAATGGAGGATTTATATACATCCCTCTGCCCCACAAAGTGACCAGACTTTGCGCACCTTTCGTCAGCTGTTTTCGACCATGCATCCGATTGGAATACAACTTGTTCATGTTTTTTTTGCCACATAAAAATTGATTGTGGATTGGACTCTAAAAGAGCGGATGCGGTTACTACATAACTTTATCTTTCTAAACTTGAGCTCACATCCGATAATATCCGCTTGTTAAGGACTAGAAATCCCCGCCCTTCAGGTTCCAATGATAATCTACACTACTTATTTTGCTGGGTTATTTTATAATTAATTGTAAACTTCAAATGTATCGAGATATTGTAGATTTAACCAAACATATCCGTATTTTTACAATGTTCGCAAGACTTGTATAAATAGGAAAAATAATTCATTTGACATAAACTTTGGGCATTATTTAGCAAATTGTTAATCAACATCAATAGGTGGAAAAATAAAGTTGCACCTTAATTATAGGCGAAGTGAATTGGGAATTTGCTAGTAGTAATTAAAGCTGTAATTTAGAGCTTTTTAACTAGCGATAAGCTGGTTGTAACAATGTGGCCTTATGGTCTACGGAGATTCAAGAATGAATGAAACGAATCGTATGTAGTGCATACCTTGGAACACGGGGGTAGGAGCGACCTCAGCGTCTGGAAGCTATCGTTGAGCTTCTCCCGCCTCTTCCTCTCCGACATCATGTGGTACACCTGGGTGCTCGGCGCCGCCCTGCTGGCGTCGTCCTGCTGCTGCCGTCCACCGCCGGCGCTGTTGGTCTTCTCGGCCCCCACGGCGAAGCTGTTGATGCTCCTCGCCGCCACCACGTGGCCATTGTTGTTATTGTTGCCCCCACGGCGCGGCGGGTGCACGGCGGCGGCTTGTTGCATGTTAAGTTCTTGGCTCTGTGGCGGCGATGAAGACTCGGAGGAGGAAGGGGACGCCGACGAGAGGATGGCCATCATGGCCCGCATGATGGCCGCGTCGTCGCCGGCGAACGGGTCGAAGTTCGCGCCGGCTGTGAGGGCGGCGTCGGCGCCGTCGAGCGCGAAGGAGAACGGCGAGGAGGTGGTGCCGGCGCTGTCGTCTACGGAAAAGGAGCGCTTGGACGACGGAGACGACGAGTACGTTTGGTCCTGCTGCACCATCAGGAGGTCTTGGTGCTGCTCCGCCGCGAAGTAACTCGTATCCACGTCCAGCACCATGTCGTTGGCGACGGCCACCTTGTCGCTAGCCGACCCGGTGATATCGATGTCGTCGGCGGAGAGGAAGCTCGCGGTGCAGCTGGTCGAATCAAAACCACTACATGTTATAACACTATTCATGGTCCATCAAACTGTACCGTACCGGTGACTGATAAAAAATTGAAAACCCAGACAGTTGTGCGCTTGCTTTTGAACATACTCGGCGAGAGCTGGCCAGAAGGGATCATCGTGAGCGGCGCGGTGGAGGCCGGCGACGTCGTTTGCCGGCAGCTGCAGGTCCAGGTCGCACCACACTTCCTCGTCCATGGATCGATGGAGGTCACTAGCCACGGGCCACGGCCCGCAGGAGGAGTGATGAGAACTAGGAAATCAATTCAAGCAAGGAGGAGGTGGCCGGCGGCGGCGAGAGTGAGTTGGCGACCAGCGAGGCCGGCCGCTGCTTTATATTTGCTGGAGGTGACGAAGAGAGGAGCGGAGTTGGTGCGTGGTTTGCTTCTAATCTAACCAAAGAGAGAGAGAGAGAGAGAGAGAGAGAGAGTAGTTTAGCGAGGAATGCAAAAGTTGAATAGTCGCTGCGGTCAATGGTCGCGGGCTGCAGGCATGCGATGCGACCCGACCCGGCCGAGGCGAAGCAACTCGGTCAAATTCGGAGGCACTCGGATGCTGGGATCGAGCCAGATCAACGGCCATCCGTGCCTGGGACCGGGTCGCCGGTCGCCGGTGGCTGGACCAACCGTTAATATCGAGTACAAATTATTATGCGTAGAATAATCTCTTGGATCTTAAATTATTGTCACTTGTTAATGTTAACGCCATCTTGACCGTTCATATATTAGTTAAAAAATAGTTTAAATGTGTATAAATTGCGTTTTAAATAACTTTAATGATAAAGAAACTGATAATAAATACAGAGTATAAGATAAAAATAAATGGATAGCTAAAGATAATATTAGACAACATCGCTAAAGCCCTGTTCATAATAGAGAATTTTTTTTTATTCTTATATTTTTTTATGTGAAATTAAATTAATTTCTATAAAACTCGTATCGGATATGTTCCAAACAAAACCTAAGAATTTAAAAAAACAAAGGAAGTACACAAATGGCCTTGTGAGATCTCTGCATCATCGCTTCGATCTGTAGATTTCGTTGTCAATAAGCTCAAATTATATAAACAAGTGGAGTAGTCTGGCTCTAGATCTCGCTTCTACTCATATATTCTTTTTTTTATGTATGCAACGGTCTACACGACTTGCAGCGAATACCCGCCGTTAGTACGCGATCTTCCTTCCAGTCTAGCAATGGGTTTCACATGTCATCGAATGAGTCAAAGAATTCATTTTTTATTTGGGATAATATTTTTCCTTTTTTTTTTTGAGGGAGAGAGAGAGAGAGAGAGCGGTAAAGACTTCATGGATGGATACGTCGCGATGAGTCAAGCCGAAATTCTCAACAGCTCACACATTGTGAACAGTATACAAGCTAGTCGGAAATGGACGGAAAAGCGGCGCCGCTGGGCCAGAAACACACCAATGTAGGAGTACCTGTGTACATTGGGTCGGCAGCACAAGACCGTTCGGCACACCTTGGAATGGCTGGCGAGGCCTAGTTGCAGTTCCAATTCCGTGTCGAATTGAGATCATTAAGACCAGCCACAATGGAGTGGTGCTTGAGGGAATTTATCTCTTCAAGCACCGATGCCTACATTGTAGTTAAAGGTGCTTGAACTAGAAAAGTTAGCATCTATGTAAGTAGATGCACCCAGTGTTTCACAATAAAATATTAATTAAAAGCAGGTGGCTGTTGCTATTAGTCTCATTTCAACGGCTATTTCAACGGTTGCTACTAGTCCCATTTCAACGGCCAAAACAACAGAGCCCGTTTCCAACGGTCAGCTAGTGAACGTTGTGCATATACCTATAAATACAAGTTCACACACAAAAATACAAAGACCTAAAAGTAACTTGCAGACATGAAAAACTCTCGTCCACCTAGTTTTACAAATCTACTCAACTCCTCAAATACTAGTCCAGATAAGAATGATCCAAACATCCAACACCTATACAATTTTCATCCACCTCTCTATCCCACAAACTATGGGCCTCATGGGATGCACCCAAATATCCATTCTCCTTATCCACCAAATTTCAATCCCTTTGCAAGCTACCTTGGAGGTTCCAGTATGAGACACTACCCGTCTGGATTTTTCGGTGGCTTTGGTGAAAGCAATCCGTCTTCTCCACCGATGGCTATCTATGGAGCAAGTGGAGGCAACAGCTCATGAGTTGATGAGAGCAGTCCTGTTGCTTCAGCTTCGCCGATGTCCGGTACGCAACCCTTGCATCAAGATCCTGTCATTCAGATTCATGAAGAGAGTGGAAGTAGCCCAGATGATAATGCAAAGAAAGAAGGACGTCAATTCTGGAGTAAGGATCAAAATCTCCAGCTAGTAAGTGCTTGGCTGAAAAATTCAAAAGATCCAATAAAAGTCAATTCAAAGAAGATTGATAGTTATTGAAAAGAAGTTGCTGCACAATACAATAAGTATTCACCCGTGGAGGAGAGAAGAACTGCTGTGCAATTGAAGAATCACTGGATCAAGACTATCCTTCTTATTAACAAGTTTAATGGAGTATACAATGAAATGAGGAGCACATATGCAAGCGGTCAATCAGAGGATCAACTCATGGACAAAGTTAGAGAAAAATACAAAATAATTATGAAAACAAAAAAGCCATTTGCATTGGAATATTGGTGGAGAAAGGTGAAGGATGAACCAAAATAGAACAGAGTTTACACACTTGAAGAAATGCACAAGAGAGCTAGGCTCAATGAATCAGGGGAGTACAGTTCATCAACTCAAGATACTGAACCTAGTCGACCACAAGGGCAGAAGGCAGCCATAGCTGAAAGGAAAGGAAAAGGCAAAGCTAGCTCACAAAATTCTGTAGGCAACTACTTCTCAGATGAGAGCATGCAATTGTTCAATGAACTGGCACTGCAAAAGTCAATAACAGCAGAAAGAATGGTTGATGCCACACTCGCTGAAGCAGAGGCTAAAAAGGCTCAAGCAGAAGCAACCAAAGCCGAAGCTGAAGCAAGAGAAGCTCAAGCTGAAGCTGAAAAAGAAAGGGCTCAAGCTGAGAAGGAGAAGGCAAAAACTGCAAAAATAGAAAAGTACCTACAGCTACTTGACAAAGATACTTCAAATATGGATGCTGCAGCTGTAGAAAGGCTTGAACAACTACGTGATCACTTAGCTAGGGAGATTTTTTCTTAGTATTTTAATATTTACGAATCGGTAGAAATAGCCTTCCATGTACCTTTGGATTCTAATTTAGAAGTGCATATAGCTTCTGTGTACCAAGTTGGTTATGACTTATGAATGCAATTCGTATGGCACTCTTTTAGTTTTTTTAATATAAAATGAAGTATAAAAAATTAGCTGTTGTGAACTAAAAGACAAATACTAACTGTTCTAAACTACAAGACAGAAACTAGCTGTCGTGGAGTGGCTGACAAAAGAACTAGCCGTTGGACCTCCTCTATATATAAGAGTAACCATTTTGACACAGCAGCAAGCCAGACAACCTTTCTTTCCAACACAACGCGTACCCCTATTTCAGCAACCAATGGAAGAAAACTCACAGGCTGATGCTAGTGAGGATTCGCAGGCTGAGGAGACAAGCATGGTTGACAAGATGAAAGAGTTCTTTTGGTAATACATCAATGATCCATTGGAAGCACAGATAGAAGAACAATTTCGAGCTCAGATGGAGGAACAACACAGAGGTATGCCTAATCAGTATAGCTGTTTTCCTAGAAGGCATATAGAAAGAGATCGGGAAGCTGCTAATAGTCGGTTAATATCTGATTACTTTTGTGAGAATCCGGTATACAATGATGTCCAATTTAGACGAAGGTATCGAATGAGATGACACCTATTTCTACAAATTGTGCAGACCCTTAGTGACTGGTCTCCATATTTCCGTCAAAGGAATAATGCATTTGGGAAGGTGGGCTTCTCACCCTTGCACAAATGCACCGTTGCTATGCGGATGTTAGCATATGGAACACCTTATGATATGTGGGATGAGAATTTGCGAATAGCTGAAACTACTACTATTGAATGCGTGAACTAGTTTTGCAAAGGTGTGTTTGCAAAATTTGGTGAAAAATATTTAAGAAGGCCTACTAGTGAAGATATTCAATGTTTGCTTCATATAGGTGAAGTTCAAAGATTTCCTGGCATGTTAGGGAGTTTAGATTGCATGCATTGGCAGTGGAAAAATTATCCTGTTGCACGGAAAGGCAAATATTGCCGAGGTGATAAAAAAGGACCTACCGTCATGCTAGAAGCTGTTGCATCACAAGACCTTTGGATTTGGCATGCATTGTTCCGGGGTCGAACAATGATATCAATGTTCTAAATCGGTCACCTTTGTTCACTGAGGTATTATAAGGAAGAGCTCCAGAGGTTAATTTCAATGTCAATGAAAATGCATATAATATGGGGTACTACCTAGTAGATGGTATTTATCCAGAATGGGCATCATTTGTGAAAACAATTCCATTGCCTCAAGGTGCTAAAGACAAACTGTTTACAGAACATCAAGAAGGTGCAAGAAAAGATGTGGAACGAGCATTTGGTGTTTTACAAGCTCGTTTTGGTATTTTACAGAACCCAGCACGAATGTGGCAAATGAAATCTCTTGCTGATATCATGTATGCATGCATTATACTGCATAACATCATTGTTGAGAATGAAAGAGATTTACACAGAGTTCACCAAGGTAGCTCACCTACAACATTGACTGGATACGGACATGGGCCAATTCATGAGTTTTCTACAGTTCTACAGATAGAAGATGATATTCAAGATACACAAATGCATCGTCATCTCCAAGATGATTTGGTTGAACATATATGACAGAAATTTGGAGGAGCATCATCATCTCATGCAGAAAATCAAACTTGACTGAATGTATTCTAGACTAGTGCAAATTTAATGCTATCATTAGATTACAAATAACTGCATTTCTATTATTGATTTGCCGTTGTGCATGTTGTTGTTCTTCTGTACTCAATTTATTTAAATCAATCTAGTGCCTGTCTTATCCTCCAATTTTAGACTAGAAATCAGTAAAAAAAAATGAAATAGATTGCAAAATCGAAGCCTCAATAATCTGAAACACCATGAATCAAAGCATCAAGCGCTCGAACATTTATCCCGTGAGTGGATAGGGCATACGTTCATTTAAAGAAGAGGCGCAAAGGATCTGGATCCATGGCACCGCACGAAGCTTCTCTCTACGGTGTGCGTGCACATGGCTCTCCACGAAGTTTCTCTCTATGGTGTATATCTCTATGACGCGCAGCACTTGCGAACGCCGCTGCCGACCTCGACGGACTCGAGCGTCTTTCATCTCGTACTCCTTAGGATTGGTTATGTTTGGCCAGCCATCTTTTCTGCGTACAAATCCACCTGCATCGACGGTCTAGAAGTCAGATCTTGCAGGATGAAATCAGAAATTTTTGAGAAAGGTAGAGATCGATGGCAAGATTTTTTTGTGATGTCATCGGCATCCGGAAGAAACAAGAGACGGAAGAAATGAGAAAGCTGAATGGGGGATTTTTTTCTCGCGTGTACTGAAGGAAAGAGAGAGCGAGCTGCTTTTCTCTTTGATAGAGCCCACCATTTTTACAGGCATCCATGCCTCCACTGCGGATCGAAGTTGAAAAAAGCAACGGTGCTTTCAAAAGCATGATATTGACAGCTAAAGACCAAATACATTGTGGATCGGTTCCTGAGAAATTTTTTGATTGAAACACCGATGGAAGAAGGGTGAAAACACTGCAAGTGCCGGTGCCTCAATCCAAAAAACAAGCATCCATGCATATAGATGCATCCGGTGCTAACTAGTACTCGTGTGCTGTTTTTTCACTGTTGTGACTTGGATAGATTTTTGTGGCATCGGTGCCTCCTGCAAGTGAGAGAAGGAAATAAATATCGGATGCATCCTTTATTTGATTTGACAGTTGGGGCAGCGACAACGCTGTGGCTGATCTGATGAAGTACGAGCACCGGTGTGCCAATTTTGAAACTTCAAGCAGTTGCAATGATCAGCATCGATGCTAAAGTCAAAAAAGTTCTTCAGGCACTGAACATTGTGGTTGGTCGTGGAGCAAAGAAATGAGTCATCCACAGTGATGTGACATTCCAAACTTTGATCTAGCAGATGGTCGAAGTGCAACCACAATATACATGGATCACCTCATTCATATAAGTGAGATTTATAATAACAAATATTAGCTATAGACTACTCCTCACAATGGTATGATTTAGAATATGAATGAGATCCATAGCAATAACTCATGTATGGTAGTGAAAGATGTGAAAGATAAGAAGAAAATTTTTTTATTGCTTACAACCAATGCATAAAAACATCCACAATGTGGTAATAAAATGAGCCATAAGCAATAAAATACTCTTTAAAATTTATCATATATATTGTGAAAGTAAGTAATAAAAAAGAAAAAAATTATCTATAGTACTATGATCAAACTACAAGACATTAAAATATTATTTTGCTATAGAAGTGAATAGCCATGGGAAGAAAAAAACAATTTTGAAATAAATATTTTAATTTAGAAGTTAACTTCAACAGGAAAGCAATTACAAAATACTCTTTATAAGGGACCCTACTCTTATGTGGTATCAAATTGAAATAAACATGCCTTAAGTTTGCTATATACACTTTATGAACTACACAATATATATCGATATCAATAGCATATTTTTTTATTCCCTATGAACCACCTTAAAACAACATTGTACTTGCTCGAGTCGACTGCCACTCCTTGCCATGTGGGCCTCAGGATCCCAGTCCTGCCGTGTCAGGACCGCAACGGCCACCAGTACAGGGCCCAGAATTGGTTGCATCCACCGTACTGTTTGTTGCCATGAAATGCGCGAACCAACAAAAGCTGTATACATGACATTCAGCACATGGTGCAAATATGCTCCGGATGAAATTCATAAACGGATCGGACTCCAAACCAATCCAATGACAATTTCAATACATATACAAACTTTCTCAACCACAGAACCAAAGAGTAGAATGCTCCCCTACTTCCCCCCCGTGACCCTGGACCACATATCTTCTGTATAACCATCATATAAGTTGTTACAAAAAAAATGAGATAAGGTCATTCTACAACGCTGTTACAAACAACTCCCCCAGCCCCAAAAATTCCTTAAATAATAGCACAATGTGATCTGGTACATCAGTTTGGGAAGGGCGAGCTTACAAAAACAGCAAGGCACCTCAATCTTCGTACATAGGCCTCAAAGCCACATTGCTACCACAACTGCTAGGGTTGGTTTCAAGCAAAAAATATAAAAGGTCCGCTAAATCATTGTGCTACCGGGCTTGAATATTCAGGTCCGATTTCTGATGTGGTTACACTAGATGACCCAGCAGACGTCACATTACTGTGTGATGATGAACCGTTCCGGGTGGATTTTGGTTGGAGCTCCATCTCTCTCTGAGGGGCAGCAGGCGCTTGGCCCTCTTCTGCTAATTTTTTCAGTATGTTCATTACCGTGGGAACAAATCTTGTAGACAGTGAAAGGACAGCAGGAATCTGTGTATCATTGCAAGTATAAACGTATCAGTTTAGACAACCATCTGAGGGCTTGAAAAAAAAAGCGAGGACAGCAGTTTCAGTACTCACAAATCCACGTTGGAATTCCCTCGCAAAGTCTGACTGTACCCAAATTGCCTTTCCAATTAGGTAAGCAACAAATATGACACCAAGGTAAAGGGGATTCCTGTAATTAAATTAAAAAAAGTCAGCCACAACCTCTATAAATTTAAAGTATCTGCACATGAAAAAAGAATACCTCAGTAACGTCATGAACTCATTGAATCCAAGGATAGCCATTGCAGCTAGAGCCCATGGAGGTGGCAGCCAGTTGTTGTTCCTCTTATTTGCTTCCTGGCAAAGTTAACAGTAAATGTTTAGCATGTCTATCTTATACAGTCATCTCACTTCGAAACACTCAGAAGCAATAAAGACTATGAGCCACAATAGGTAATGAACACAATGTATGAAGTAACTGTTGAAATGGATCATGTGACTATACCTGAGCTGCTATGGCTTGTGTGACTGTATATTCAGTTTCAGCTTTGAATTGTCTCCACAAATTTTTGCACTGCACAGGGGTAATTAAAGTTTTCTCCTCTGGAACCTGATCATGAATAGCATTCCTCAGCATGTTTTGTTCTTAAAGATGTCAAGAACTGGCTGTTGGTTTAGCAGAGAAACATGACATGTAGTACACAGCTTCCTTACCCTTTCCCATGAACTGGAAGCAAGTGGATCGAAAGATTGGATGCTCCTATCTGTAGTCCCAGGTTTCGCAGTATCAACAAGAGCAAGGGAGAGTGTATTTTCAATGTTGTCATCATCCTCATCCAAACGAATTGCAGCCAGTGTAGAAAGCAACTTCATGGACTGTAGTAAAGTGTGAGAATCAATAAGGGTCATATCTTATAAATTTAACTATCTGTTCAAACATAGTATTAACAACATACAGATGAACGAGCAGTCTTTGTAATAGCTTTTATGTCCTCTTTTCCTGTCCACACCCTTGGCATTGAGTCAGCATCTCGGCTGAATAGTGTCGAAAACCTGCACAAAGCTCACTCAGTCTTCTGCATAGAAGGTAAATCTCCATTCGAGTTGTGGATATAGACTGCAGTTAAGTAGGTCACCTGTCTTTCATGCGAATCAAGACCCTTGCAGCTTCTTCTTTTGCCTTTGATTCAACAACATTCCTTCCATGGTTTTCCAGCTTTGCGAGCAGTTCTTTCTCAGTTTCTTCATCGAGCGCAAACGTTGAAAGGGCAGATTCAAGACCTGATACGGCAGCTTTTGTCTCACGCTGAAGAAGCTTTCTAATAGCTGGCCAGGTATCATCACTCGCAGAATCTAGAAGAGCTTCAACCGGTTCTGCGAGAGCTTTAGTAAGTTGTGCCTGAAACATGTCAAAGATTAGACAAGGCTTTGGTGTTTTGCATAAAAAAAATGAATTTAAACAAGGAGCAACCTCATATTTGCAACCGAGTTCAGATAATTTTTTCGCACGAACTGAAGCCAAATGTGCCTCCATATCCCGCTTTAGTTTATCCTTTACTTTTGAGGGGTCCCAATTCACTTGTTGAATAGCAGCATCTGTAAATGAATATGCACGTATACAATAATTAATAAGACAAATATTTATGTTAAAAAGGAATCCATTGTGAACCCAAAATAACACCTCTACAAAGAGCGCTTATGTAAAAGCCAGTCTCCAAAAGAAACTAAGAAATGATATATACCTCCGATCACTTTTAATTGTCATTCTAGCTCTGGAAATTGTCACTTTTAAAATGAAAAAAGGTTATGGTGCACATGAAATAAAGTGAGAATGATACCAATTGATGTACAAATTTTGAATCTAGAATGACAATTGAACGGAGGGAGCAGTTGGAAATTGTCACTTTCGAATAAAAATATAAACTAAGTTTTCAGAATTCCCTTCACTTTTGAAAATATAATTCATTTTTTTTTGAACTAACGAGGTTTGGAGGGTAACCTTAGGTGTAACCTATTTACACCCCTAGTTACCAACACTAAGTATATTTCTCAAAATTGCAAGACTACCCAGAAGGCCAGAACGAGGCAGCAGGAAGTAAATGATATACCTTCAGATCCTTTATCAAACTTTTCCAAGAAAGCCTGAGTACAATCACGTGCAGCAACAGCGAAACCCTCCTTTTCTAGGGCCTTGTCAAAGGACTCCTTAAATGCTTCTAAAGTTCTAGTTCGCAAGTGACCCAGAAGAGATTGGTAGGCAGGATTGACAAGCTAAAACAAAAAATAATGGAATGTGTAAGAAATTGATCAAAATAATGAGCATTACAATGAAATACTAGGATTAAGAAGCAAAAAACCATAAATCAAACTGAAATTTTAGTTCGGAACTTAGGGAATTTGGATCATGTAAACAAAACCACAGTATACAATGCAAATCTCATGCCAGGGAAATTAGTATGCAATAATGGTGTCAGACACAATACATGTTCCATTTTTGTCAAGATTTTTCACTCATTTACAAATCAGCTGGGAGACAAAAGCTGGTAATTAGTAATCAGGAATGAGCACAAATAATAAAACTCCATGTTAAACTCCTGATTACAAGAATAAGGACAGGGCATGACCTACGCCATGAATACATATGTTAATTATGGATAAACCTGTCTGTATAAATATGTTTTGCAAGAAACATGATTACAGATAGAAGTATAAATTTTTTTTACTGCCAATGTAATCAATAATATTCAGATTTGGGGAAAACAAAGCCAATAATAAT
>BCLF01000036.1:2308009-2321063 GCA_001602275.1 Zoysia japonica
TGCAGCGGGAGTTAGGAAGCAAGGATGTCTATATATACAGAGGGCTAAATGAGGGGAAGCTATTTCATACAACGGACTAGGTGTTCCTAAAATAAAAGTTCAAAAGCATAGGGATACCTGTAAGAGTTTAGACTCAAGTTGTTGTCTTTTTGAGTTTCTCACACCTTCATCAAAATAAATAGCCTCCATGTCATAACTGCAATTGAAGAAGAATGAAATCATCAGAACCGAGGATTTCATGCCAGATACATTAATTATTAAGAAATGAGCACAGCTATTATATCAGATGGATAGTAAAGCATGGACTTTTTCTCCAATCGATGGTAATTGTTTAGTTTATTGACAGATAGATATACTCCACGGAAAAAAGGCGTTAGGCGTGCCGAAGCATTTTTTCTAAGCGCTAGATATTAGTTACATGTTATGTCATAAATTAAGGTTGGAAAGGAAAAAAGAAAAAGAAAAAAAAAAGACAATAAGCATCTGCTACATTTTGGCCCATCAAACTGTGACCCACTCAGCCCACTCACTCAGTCACTCTTGCCCTAGCTTGCCTGGCACCAGAACAGAGGCTACAGCAGCCACCAGTAGCCATCACCCTGCTCCTCCGACGAAAAAAAAAAGCACCCTGCTCCTCCCTCCTGCCCCTCCCTCCTCGATTTGGACCCAAGCAGCCGCCGCCGCCCCACAGAAGCAGCCGGCGCACTTCCTCCTCCCTCTTCGATCCAGCCCCCCTAGGAGAAGCCGACGCCCTCCCTCTCCCCTTTCCCCTTACTTCCTCGATAGATCTGAAGGGGTACCAGCCAACAGCGGCCTGATCAGCGGCGGCGCAGCCGCAGGATGCGGCCTCGTGGCTCTGCAGGACGGCGGCGGCGTGGTAGGAGGCGTCGGAGACCTAGGTACCGCTTAGGGAGCGCCTCCACACCGAAGGGAAGCGACAGGGCAGCGCGTCGTGCGTAGTCGCACTTAAGCGACCGCTTTTCTCCGCCTTTTTTTCACAGGATATACTTTACAGTGTGTCCATTTCCCTTAACTACAATACTGCTTAGAAGCTCAACAAGAGTGATACCAAACAGAGACCTGATCCTGGACACACTGTATTTGCAGTACTTATACAGCTCTAAGAGCTAAAATTTAGATGATCTTTCATCAAATTGACCTGGGTAGAATTCAACTAACTCAACTAGAACAGATTGGCAATATTAAGGAATTCTTGATCAGGAAATGGAATGTGGCATGTGCAAAAGGCAGTACTAGTCAGTCCTTAAAAGCTTTCTAGACTTGGAGGATTGCTCATAGAAGACAGGACAAGTGAACTCACTCGGACAAACATCTATCAAGCAGGCTGCTGAGCTTTTTCCCAAATCCAGGAACATAGTCATGTTGAACAGCCTCCTCAATTTGTTGCCATTCCTTCACATATAAAAGTATTCAACATCAGTTCATGCATGGGCTTATCATCTACAGAACATATATCGAGTGTAATATGTACTGTAATAACCTCATCAGATGTGAAACTGGCAACTTTCTCATTACCAATTTCCTCACAACGCACAGTAGCCACCATAACCTAGATCAAAGCAAAAAAAGAATAGGTTGGTATAAATGATATAGATATCAAAATTTGAAAACGATGAATGTTACTCACTTTATGAGCAGGTAGATCAAGATCTTTATTCTCCTTAATGACCTTCCAAAATTGCTGTGAACTGAAAGAAAAACCTGAAGCTGGGACAACACCACGGCGATCTCCAGCAAGCCCACCAGGGGCAATAGAGTGCTGAAACCTATCTCTTAACTCAGAAACCTTCAGAAAAAAAATGTTTTACTATAAGGTATAATATAATCCTAGCATAACCAGAAATGAGCCCAAATTTAGCGATTTCAGTTTCGAACACACAAACCTGTGCTTTGAATAACTCTTCTTTTTCTTCATAACTGGATAGTGCCGTAACTTGTACCTGAATGTGAAGAACATATGCACTTGATAGTTATTAAGCTTAGCAATAAAACATCAACAAGAAGAAAGACTGAATCATTGAAAGTCATGAATTTTACATTGAAAAATTCACTTAGTGGAGTCTCTTTATGGGCATGAGGTTTAGGAACAGCATCCCATATCTGTAGCAAAATGAAATCAGATCACCTGACCAAAAACTCAAAGGGTATAAAAAAGGAAAAAAAAAACACCCAGAAATGTAAGAAAAACATATACCTTCTGAATATCTTCCCTTAAAATAGGTTCAAGATTTTCTAGGGGTGTCTGTTTCAAACAAAGAAGGCTTACATTAATAAACATATAAGGAAAAAAATAACAGTTGATCAGCACAGCTTGCAGTTCTAAGCAGCCTAAATTGCAACATAGTAACCCCTTACCTTTGATTTGTCACGAATAACAAACAATAATGTCGTTTTGCGAGGACTGAACAACCTCATCATGACCTAAACATATGGGCAATTCCTGATGTCAAATGTCAGGGGAAACAAATTGGAGAATTCTTACATACACCATTTGAAGCAGATAAATATACCTGGAAAACTGTCTTCAAAAGAGGCTTGTTTGCAGCCTGTTCTCTGCCAATGTCATGACACCACCTACAGGAAAACAAAAATGTTACTCAACTGGGTAAGGGAATATTATGTCAAGCAACCATCAGTTAACTCAACTGGGCAAGAGAATATTATGCCAAGCAACCATCAGTTAAACTTACATGTTGATCAACACAATGTCTGAAACTGCTAATGCAAACAACGCACTTTGCTTTTCAAAGGCTGTGTCATCCTGAAACATCATGCAGGTGAATTAGACATCATATACGCACAAAGAGAAAGCAAAAGGTCCATAACTAAAATAACAACTATAAACCATCTCACAGGCCAGAGCCCATGACATCTATGAACAATCACAAGGTTTATTTTGAGTGAAATACAGGTTCAACTAGTGAAATTATTTGGCAGAAGATAATGCAACATTCATATTTTTATTAGGTTTATTAAGCAAGCCAACATCTGTCCAGTAGAACCTAGAACCTGTAAGGTTCTGAACTTAAATCAATGGGGACTGCTTAAGGGGCTGAATCTTATAAGGTGAATGCTCTCGTCAAAGAGAGCCCCTGAACATCCAACTGAAACACAGGAATGCGAAATAATCATAGGACCATAGAATGTCCGCAGAGAGAAAGTAGATTTTACATGCGTAGGTTTGTGACACTAGAAACACAAGTTGCAGTGACGATATGCTCATTTTCATTACCTCTCCCCTTTCTCTTCCATCAGTGCCTTCCAAATCCATTACAAGGGTGCATGGTTCGATGTTTTGCGCCTTCGCCAACCATATACCTTTTGTAGTCTGTGATCTGAAATTTCATGAAAATCTAGTGAACTTACAGAAACAGATAGTCTACAATCTACATCACAGTCACAACAATTTCTTGCATGAAAAGGCATAAAAAAAATCAAAAGATTAGTTTTATACCGTCCTCTGTAAGCATCCATCTCCCTAAAATTGGTGCCAAAAAGATGGTTCAAAAGTGTACTCTTTCCTGCAGCACATTGAGCGCAATCAGACAAAGATAACATTCAGAAAACCGGATTAAAACAATGCGGGAAGGAGAAACACCATACCACTACTCTGAGGACCCATTATTGATACAACAGCATATGACAGCCCACATTCACCCAATCTGACTTCCTTCATGAAGTTCTCCAATCCAGATACATTGAAGACCCCATCTCCGTCTATGAGCTGTGTAGAGAAACACGCATCCGCCATTTCTGCTCTGTAGGGCACAAGGAATGATGTACAACATCATATTCAAACTCCCAATGGGAATATCAACAAGTTAAAACTCCAAAGGAAAAAACTTCAACCCGAGAACATAAAGAAAGCTAGCGCAACTAAGAACTCAGCATATAACATCAACGCAGCAAGGGGTTTCTAAAGAGCAGAAGATCAAGTTTTACCACAGGACACTCAGGCGGTTACCACACTGCATAACAAAGCAATGCAGATTCTTGAGCCTACCATCCAAAACCCTCCAATCAGCCTCAGAATTCCATGATTCCATTCAATAAAGATAAATTAATGCGAGATGAGTAGCAGAATAGCAATATTACGGTAGCAAGGGGTCCGAATTAATGGGAGCAAGCGGTAAGTACGCTAAGTTACGGGTCATCTACGGCTGAATACCACAATAATTATTACTAGAGATCGCACACGTACCCTACAACAGGGGCGAATTAACGTAGGGGTCCAGCTGACCCCCAACAGATTTGACTAACGGGGAGGAAAAAGAACTGGTACTAGCCCTCGAAGACGCAGCAACCAAATCGGCAACAAATAAACAGCGATCCCGTCCTCGGAAGGGAGATTCGGATTCCGCGAGGAAGGTTTCCGCCGAGCAAGATGGGGAAGCGAGCTAGGGATAGTACATGCTGACAGCCAAGGAAATCAAGGACGGGTCGGGTCGGGCCGGATCTCCACCCCACGCCGACGGCGTCCGCGGGGGAGGACACAGGCGCGGCCGCGGAATAGAAGGTGCCGGGAAGCTTGTACCCGATCGAGGGGAGAGGGAGTAGGGGCGCTGACTGACCTCGAAGCGATGGCGCCGGGGATCCCACGGTGACCGGCGTCGGCGTCGGCGGTGGCGGATGCGGGGAAGGGGTAAAGGGGGGAAACAGGAGGAGCACGAAGGCGTGGGGCCTTTTATCGGGAGGTGGGTGATTGTGATTTTTCGGAAAGGGGACGGAGATGAGTATGGGTACTATCCGTATATACGCAAATAATAATCCCAATATATATAGAGTATATGTATAATTTTAAAAATGGAGGTATCACTTAGGAAAAAATTCCATAGTATTATGTATCAATATTACTTAATTAATGCTCATATTAATTATTTATAATATATATAAATTAAATTTAAAATTCGATACCACGTACTTCATTCGTCTGGATTTGAGGACGGAAATTAAAAAAGATGAAAAGGTGAAATGTACGAGAAAGAAAAAGACAGAGGCATCGATGTATTAAAAATAGAAAAAATACATTAAAATACGAGAATGATAAGTAAATAAAAAAACTAAGATGTAGAATGAATAATTTGAGACGGAGGAAGTAGCATATATGCTACAGAACTTTTTCCGTATCAGGAAATTTCTAAGCACAAGAAGAAAAATACTAGCATGATCATCAACGGTAAACCCGTCGGGATTGTTACGCGCCGTCGAGTGATCCGATGCGCTGGGATTAGCAACGTACTGGTACTCCACGAACGAGAACCGACTATCCGGGCGGCCGCACAACAAGCACGTGGGACCGTAGAGTTGTCGGCCCACCTGCCTGCGAGTGCGACTGTGCCCCCCTGTTGGTTGCTTGACGCCATAAAGGCTCGGATTAAAGAACAGTTTGGTGGCAAATATGAGCGTCAAAAATCAAAATCTGGGCCGGTTGGAAGCCGAAAGATGGCCGGCCGTTGATTCCAAAGCCAGGCGCGACACGGCGCCGCCCACTGACGTGGCACTTTACACCCTGCGATAGCTAGAATGGTGAGCAAAGGAAATTTTTGGTTAAGCACCGCCGTTTCCCTTTCTTTTCTTTTAATAAACTCCCGGAATTTTGATGAATTTCCCAAGCCGTACCAGGGCGGCCCTTCAACGTGGTTTTTGGTTTTTTTTAAGTTACTTTTTCGTTTCTAAATTGTTGTCGTTGTTGATTTTTTACATTAACTTTGTTATTTTTTTATTAAAAAAATAATAAATATTATATATTTTACTATAATTTACTTTATTATTAAATTTATTTGAGTCATAATTTAGAATTTACACATTTAAAATAAGTTTTTAAATAAGATAACGGTTAAAATTGATATTGGAATTTACCATGCGCATTGAGCTGAGGATGGGCTGCCGTCGCGTGCGAGCTCGACCAAAAGGGTTTAGTTTGAAATCCTAGTACGTTTGTTTACACCTCTGAAAAAGGTGGTAAAAAATGATTGATGGTTTGAGATCGCGCCAGCACATTGATGATTGAACCACCGCCGGCCCGGGTTTGATCACCGCCATGAAAAGCCAGGAGCAGAAACTTTTGATGATTGTTCTTCTGGGTCCAGGAGGACGGCTCAACAGGGACCATCTCCGTTCATCATCGGTTCTAAGCCTTCCTCCATCATTACATCACTACTCCATCCGTTTTCTAAAATATAAATATTTAATATTTAGATTTAATCAAAGTCAAATTTTTATCACTTTGACTATTAATAATAAAAAACTAATGATATTTTATCATTTAAAAATTATATTTTTTGATTTATTGTGAAATATATTAAAAATTATGAGTGTTTTTAAATATTAGTAAAAGTTAGAAAATTTTGATTTTATTCAAATCTAAAAATGCTTATATTTTAAAATAGGGTTAGTATTTTTTTTTCTCTTAAGGCTTTCTCACCACACAGTCTGTGATTAGCAATATGATGCTACAGCACTGATCACAGGGTCAAAACTTGAAGGCTGATTGATTGATGGTGAGGCGGGAAGCCTGGTAGGACATCTGTTGCTTCTGCTCTTGGACACCGGAGCACAGCAAGCAAGCCTACGCACTTCGCCAGACCAGTCGAACGGAACCGGACGCGGGCATCTCCGCACAGTGATCAAGCATGTTCGCGTCCAGGACTCGAGGCCAGATTTGCCGTGGTAGGCAGAGCACATGAGCGCGCCGGGAGGAAAAAGGTGGACGGAATAAAGCGGATGCGGCCAAATCCGACGAGGCCGCGAGGGTGAGATCTCACGGCTAGTGTCGCCGAGGTGGGGGTGATGGCGCACGCGAGTTCCAACGGCGCGGCGTCCCCTCGCCGGGACAGCCTCCTCGTGCCGCGCCCGCGCACATGCCGTGCCCCTCCCACGCGTGGCGGCAGTCGTGCTTGTTGCCGTCCGGATCGTCACTCCCCGCTGGTATTTTTTTCCGAAAGATCCAAAATCACTTGATATAAGTGTTTCGACATATATTAATATAAAAAAAAAGTATCTCATATTAAAAGAAACAAGATCAAACGATACAATTATTCTATGAACAAAGAAAAATGACTACAACACAACAAAGCTAACTATGACTCGCTATTTTCTATCCTGCATTAACCACAAAACCACAAACAGAGATCGATATATGATATTGTTTTCAAGCTAACCACCTATTAGCATCTCCAACTTCGAAACAACAAGCCTCTCTTTTTTTCTCAAAGTCACCGCAATCCAACAAACCACATCAAAAAGAGCCCACCACATGTAATTGTTACCAAGCTCAATCGCACGTCACGATACAGCAGCTTTGACTTCATATTAGTGTGCGCCTCCAATGACCTATCGTGATGCACAATTACAAAGAGAAGAAGACCACCACCATGGCAGAAACTAAACTTCACACTTGGTTGTAATCATTGCTGTCAGCTTAGGAACATGTCAATGGACAACAAGCATGGCTAGGATTCCCAAAGCAACGCCTCTAAGGACAATGTGACGTCCAAGACGCCACCGTCGCTCGATCCAGCGAAGTGAACCTAGGTTTTCACCCGGAATCCATAGAGATGGGTCAGGCCCCTTTATTTGCAATGCCTCCAACGACGAAAACGGCACCGAGACGTGTCGTCGTTGCTGTCATCAACAAAATGCCACACATGGCTTTCACCCTGGACCCACACACCAACCGCACATGCTGTAATTGTTATCAAGATCGACATACTCAAGAAGATCGAGATACTCAAGAGTGAACTAAGGTCACCGCTGCCATGGTGAAACTGAAGGGACGACCACCTTGCTTCAGGGTTGCTTCAAACTGTTGCTTGCTTGCAACACCTCGCCGGCCTTACATCAACAACCATCGGCTACCACACTTCCACATCAACAAACATCAACCGCTACACCACGGCCTGTCTTCATCACAAACATGCCACTGCTTGATTCACCCTCCACCTCAAGCTCGAGTGAGCTCCCACGGTCACCATGTTGCAACATCCAAAGCACGTCCTGTGCAACTGCTGAGCCCACAGCGTGCACGCTGCGCTCGCCGAAGCCTGATGCGAGCATTTCACACTTCACACCGCGAACACATGACGCTCGCTGGGAACTGTGCCGACCAGGCCTTCATCGTGCCCACCGGCACCGAGCACCCCTTGCTCCCATTGCAGAGCCGTCGTGCCCGTCGAACAGGCGTCTCGGCCTTCCGACGGCCAAATCCACCGCTGCTTCCAGAACTGCTGGTGCACCCCAGCCTCCTGACAGCCAGAATCACAGCTGGACTCCCGAATCCAGCCGCCGGCAGGGAGAGGTGAGGAAGGGGTGACGGCGGCTAGGGTTGGCCGCCCGCGCGACCCTCTACTCGTCCTCAACTTGACGTCGTATCGCCGCCCAATGTCCACTGCTCTGCTCCACTCCCCTCTGCTCGTCCTCAACCTGCGCCGCGTCGCTGCCCAAGTGAAGGGCACCTCTCAGATCTGCCCGGAGCATGCCCCAACAAGCCGATTTGCCTCGCCGCCGCCATCCTAGCAGTCACATGGACTTCCAGCAGCCTGCTCAAGCAGCGGCGAGACGGAGGGAAGGATGAGGATAGGGCGGCGGCTAGGGTTTGTGGTGCCGCCTGTGCCGCCCCCTCGAGAGCGACGCGGGGCCGAGTCTTTCCACCTATAACACTCTCCATTGGTATTGGTCCCCGGTGTTTGGTCCTATCTGTGCTGGGATCGCTGAGGATGTCCTCCGTCGCTGGTTCATGAGGCCCAGACTGTTGGTGTGTAGTATGGTGATTGTTATGTAGTTAATATTGAAATGTTAAATTTGATTCTAACAATATATTAATGATGAGTCATCATATTTAACCAAATAAGAGTTTTTTTTTACTGAAAGTCTCAAAAGCCCTCAAGAGTGAGTCCCATTAAGAGTTCTTTGATGGGAAGTTTCAAAAACCCTCTAGAGTGTGTTTCCTAGTGTGCAGTGACTATATAAAGATAAGAGATCCTCCTAAGGAGAAGGATGACACACAACATAAAAGGCTCCTTTCCTAATGAAAACCCAATCAATCAAGCCACCAAACAGTGAGAAGGTGCACTCCCATCAAAGAACAGAAGAAGAAATCAAGGATATCAAAACACAGGGAAGATGTGAACTCAAGAAATAAGACATGATTCCCAATTCTATGTATGTGGTGGTTCAATCTCTTAGGCTAATTGATCCTCAAGATCTAACACAGCCCACTGCCTCTCCGTTTTCAAATTGTAATCAATAGGATAAAAGTTCCAATTCAAAATTAACCACCAGATTTATTTATTGTCTAAAGATAATACTCCATTTGGTTTTAAAATATCGACACCGTTGTCTTCAACCTCCATTATTCATCTTATTCAAAAATTATAATAAAAATAATATATTTTATTATAATTTTTTTTATCATTACTGCTGTTTGAAACATTACTAATAATTGTATGTATTTAAACAAATTTTTAAATAAGACGAAAAGTTAACAGTTTCGATACTTTAAAACCGAAGTATATAGAATATTACATAATTTCTAATACAAAAATATATTTTTTATGAAAGTTTATTTCATGATGAATCTAAAAATATAATTTTTATATGATAAAATATTACTAATTATACATTATTAGTAGTTAAAGTGATAAATATTTGATTTTATCTAAATATAAAATGCTTATATTTTGAAACCGAGAAGAAGGAGTGAGGTTCATGAATTTTCCTTTTTCCTTTTCTAGCGAACGATTTGCTTATGTCATTGATCGCGGGCACTGAGATTTGTTGAAGAAAGTATTCAGCCACATGCTGAAGAAGCAACCTCACGCGTTTTCCAAACAGGAACCGGAACACAAGGGCCTCTTCTGAATGGACGATCGACGTGTCATGTTTGAACGTTGAAGCAGTCCCGTACTTCATCAGCACTTATAAGAAAGGAAGAAGCTTGTTTGTCTGGGTTGGCCACTCCTCTAAGCAAGGTATCATCAGCTGCGCTGCACGACCGGAGTCCGGAAAGGCTAGCAGCCCAACTGATGGCTAGGTGGGCGGGGGGAAAGAGGGTTTTCCTCGGGATCGACGCTTTGATGGGCTTCATCACGTCCCGCGTCCTTGAACGGGCCTGGTTCTGATGCGAGGACCAATTGAGTGGGCCTTCGTCGCTGACACCTAGTAGTGCGACCAATACCAGCCAGCAGCATGGTTCAGAGAAATTGCACCGCGACCAGAGCACTGGCCACCAGGCGAGGTTAATTAGTAGCTTAGAGTCTGTTTGTTTGAACTTTTGTTTTTATATTTTTAAAAGAATTGAGTAGTAGTTAGTTGAAAATTTTAGTTGATGAAATTTGAATATTGATTTTTATAATATATTTTTAGCTTCTCAACACATTAAAAATTTGAAAAATAGCTCAGAATATACTTTTTAACTTTTAATTCAATTCATCAAAAATTTACTTTTCAACTTCTCAAACCCCCTTTTTAATTTCTTGACTCTTCAGCTGCCGGAAACGAGCAGCGCCTGGTTGTGATGACTAGCTTTGACATTTCACGCGGTCCTGTTGGTCGCACCAAGGCCCCCGCTCCTACTACTGGAAACAAGCAAATCATGCATGACATGCGGGGGATAAGGTGATGATCCGGACCAGACCGCCCCGTCCTCCCCCGGTCTCCGCTGACCGACCGCCGCTGACCGACGCGACAGGGTTAATAAAATCAGTTGGTTTTAGTAAAAACCGGTAAATTTAATTAGTTGTTGCTATAAACAGAGCTGTGCTACTGTGACAAAAACGTAATTCGTCTATGTTTCATCAATAACTTTATATATATTCAATTAACTTGATGAATATAATAATTATATTTATAGATTCATCATAAAAATACCTCTGAAATCACCTTCAAAGGGAAATTTAATCCACTTTCCTCATGTCCTAGTCCTCGCGCCATTTTTCGTTGTTGCGAGCACGATCCTGGAAATTTGTGAGAGCAGTAGTATACTACTCATTAAGCCAACGATCTAATCAAGGCCCCCCCTTCATTCCCTGTCTTTTCTTCCCTGAAACAGCAGAGTACGTGCCCACCATGTCCTTGGACATCTAAAAGCCAGCATCGCGCGCGTGCCTGAGCTTAACGTCGTCAACGGCGCAACTAATCAACGATCACGCAAGCTGGGCGACAGCAACAACAGTGGTTGAGATCGATGAGAGGATGAACCGGATAAGCAGATTTTCTACTTACCGTTGCACATACTAGCTATATTCATCACCGTCGGCCGGTGAAGCAGTTCCGCTGTGCGCGACGACACATGGGCCAGCGCTAGCTGCGCACCTGATCGGTCTCCTCCTGTTCTTGGTGGCCGGAGGACCTTCAATCTACGGGTCAAGACGTCCGGCGCTGCTCTTTTCCGCTGTTTGGCAGTCTCGTCACTAGCTCGCCGTTGCTCCCTCTACTGACCACGCACCTCTCTCCCTACGAGCGAGCGGTTTGTTGGCACGTCCCGATCAACCCTCACCACTACCACCACCACCTCCGCGAAAACACAGGCAAAGATTCGCGGCCCCTGTCTGGCCGTTTGGCCGCAACAGAAACCCCAGGGTGTGATCGCGACTCGACTGCTAGTGCGGCACATACGTTGCTAAGAGTATTTCAGAATTTTGTAAGCAGTGGTTTAGTGCCGCTTGATTCCAGGTTTTATTAGTCCGACCATTGGTTGTCACAATAAGGGTTTTTTATTTCGTTTGAACCGCTAAAATCAATCGAGACCGATTTCGACGAAAACCGTAAAAACTGTAAAATCGATCACAAATCGCTTCCAATAAAAAATTAATGTAAAACTCAATATCTATAGCTAGTACTACTACTAATCTCCACTAACCGCTGGGTGCTCAACTCCTCGTCACCACTGGCACGTCGTGCCAGCCCGGCCTCGCTTTATCCGTTGGTGGCGTCACACGAACCCCACCCGGGCGCGGCGCGGGGGGCACGGATCTTGGCGTGCGTGCAGAGCAAGCACCCCCGCACCGCACCACCGGGGACGGCCGGGCGGGAACGAATGATCCCAACCTACGCGAGCCGCTCGATCGAGCCTAGGCCAAACCGTCAAAAGTGCTGGAGGGAATAACGAGCGGCGATGATTTAAGCATGGGTGTGAAGGAATTATGGTTCTTTCGAAAAGTCGAGTGGAGTTGGGAGTAGTGCCTTTCCGTTACAGCGAAAAGGATGAAACTGTTATGGATGGACGCACGTATTCGTTTCTTTTCATTTTACAGTAGTTGTGGCTTACCAACAAATCTAAAACCCATTTTTCTAAAACATAACATTCCACGGCTATTGTTAACAATATTTATCTTGTTTTGTCGTATGTTCATTGGTTGATGATAAATTATTTGATTGACGTTACATTGACTTCAATTTTTTTATACATTTAAATTTAAATATAAATGATTAAATCGTCTTCTGAACGACAAATTTATTGTTATCATTTCTCATTTATTAATTATATTTATGAGAAATCTAACCATGTTCGCATTATTGTTAGGAATATTTTGAACAGAATAACTGCACTTAACTACAAATTTGTATTTATATCTTTTCACACGTTTACAACCAAGATACATCTATTTTCCACGATGTTACTTAAAACAGGTTATTATTATATTTTAATATAATAAAGACGAGATAAAAGCAGAAACCCCACCAAATGGTCACATAAATCCACCAAAAGAGCAAGGAATGAAGGTACCACCAACAAGCGCCGGGTGACCTTAGCAGGAAAAGAGGAAAGGCAAGGGCACACAGAAATATATACAGACAGTAGATATATATAAATGCGGGCCACTAATTGCTCTCCCTCTTCTCCGCTTTTCCACCTCAGTCCACCTCACTTTACTCTCCCCCATCATCCTCATCCGTTGCCTCTTGTTCTCTCTCTCTGCGGAGCGGACAGCCGCTGAAGAAGAAGAAGCAATGGGCGACCGCGCGTACGCGCCGGCGGCAGCGAAGCCGGTCCCCGTGCGCGTCGCCAACGGCGCGGCGAACGGCGCGGGCCCTC
>BCLF01000036.1:2321972-2332808 GCA_001602275.1 Zoysia japonica
AGGAAGACCCACGCCGTGTCCGCGCAGATGGACGGCGCCGTCGGGTTCCAGATCGGGAGGTTCAAGTCGCGCCGCATCGCCGTGCGCGTCACGTGCGCGGGCATCTCCGCGTCGCTCGCCAAGCCTGAACCCGCGCCGGACGCGGCCCCCGCCCCGGTCGCCGACGCGCCGGCGCCCGCCCGGCCCCGAAGAGGAGGAGGAGGAGGAGGTCGCGCGCGCGGGCGCTCCCCGCCGCCGCGGTCCTCGGTCGTCGTCCGGACGGAGGAATCATCTTCCTCGACGACGACCACCAGCGCGGCGAAGTTGAAGCCGACCGACGCCAAGTGTAAGCTCAAAGCGCGGGTCTGGATTTGGACGTTCGGATGAGGGGTTCGTCCGGTCCGGTTGGTCGGGGCATCCGGACCGACGGACGCATTGGATCGGGCTGGGTGGTGGTGGTGGTGGCAGAGAGAACAGATTTTTCACCTTTCTTCTTGCTCTTTTCCGGTCCCTTTGACAGTGTATGTGGAATTGTGGATTCATTGGAGTATAGTTCTATATGGTTCTTCTTCCGATCTTCTCGCTTCTTGCAGCTAATTTCCTGCTGAAATTCTCGAACTGGATTTGATTCATCATCTGGTAGGAGAATTTCGAAGCTCCGGGTGGTATCTAACGGATCTCTGTCATGAGTGACACTCGCGACACGGAAGCAGAATCGACAGCGTCAGCTAGACGCAAAGGAGCAGCGTCAACCAGCCCCAATTTCTTCTGATTCGATGACTCGTCGTCTCGTCAAGTTCTGGCCTCGCCCGTCCGTGTCGGTGGTGTCACCCTCCGCTCCGGCGTGGTCGACTCCAGCTAATGGTGAGCTAGATTCCCTTTCAATTCGGGGTCGGATTTGGTCCGGGTCGCTTTCGTCGCTCCTCTTCCTCCTCCCGAGCCGGTTCCTTCCGTTCGTTCTCCTCTCTCTCAAAGTTGGCTGGGTGGAGTGAGTGAGAGTGTGTACTCGCTGGAGTTCGCTGGCTGACTCACGGGACCGCGTGGCATGGGGCCCACATGGAAACGGCAGGAGGGGATGTGCTGGGTGAAGAAGAGAGAGCAAACAGAGGCGCGGCCGCGTGGCGACGTGGTTGGACGTGTGTCGGATGCGAAAGCGGAGGGAGAGAGAGAGCCCCGCCTTGCGAGATCGGGGTCTAGCGCCGGAAAGGCGGAGCGGGAGCAGTGGCACTGGCTCGCTGTGAGTGGCAGTACAATTTGTTTCTAGAGTGATCACCAGTGCGACGGCCGCAGGGGTTTGGTTTGGTACGGGTGGCGGCGGTGAAAATGCTACGCGCACGTGGGGCGTGGCAACGGTAAACTCCCTCTGTTTTCTTTTTTTTTTCTCACTTTGGCGGCGTTTGATAATCTTGATAATCTCGAAATAAAAGATGGGTTTAAAATTAAAAAATAAATAGAAAGTTGAGATTAAATGAGGTAAAAGAACGAAGAGTCCAGATCTTCTCTTTCATTTTCTTTTCTCAATCCTTTTTCATACCCACGCCACCTTTGTTTAGTACTGGTCCGTACGACCACGGTGGCCCGACCCGCTAGATCAACTGGGATTACTTCCCGCGGGGTCAAATGGTTGGCGGTGACGGTGTGTAGAGCTAGCCGTTCCTGGTGGTACCGCCGCACCACGCCACAAACACCATAGAGCAAGTAGAGTACGCGTACTTACGGTGGATGGGTGGCATGTGATTGGGTCGGTTAGGTAAAAGCGTGGGCGAAAGCCGGATTTACGAGTTCGCCTGAGCAGCCACCGGCCGGCGTTATTTTACTGCCGCACACGCCGGGACGCTCGTCAGGGAGGGACGCCGTTTCCCGCAAAGCCAGGAAGCCCGCACGCACGTGGCGGTGGCCACGTACCTCCGCTCCGCGCCCTTATCCGCGCCTCGCTTCCGATCCCAGCGTAGTTCCTCGCCGCCGGGGGTCCCGGGTCCTGCGCCGCGGCGGCGGCGGCATCATCGTGGGCTCCCCCCGTGGCATTCAACCTCATCGACGCAGGAATAGGATAACTGTTTTGTTTGCCTCACTTTTGTAGCACTTGAATTGCTGCATCCATTCCTCAAGGGCCCATCTATGGTTAAGGCTACATATCCTACCCCCTTTCTTTTGAAACATCAGCAAAAGGTAATTGCCCCTACTTGTCGCTTTTTCCGTACCCTCCTATGTTCAGCAGCAGAAAACAGTTCCCATGCATGTGGATTGATCTGATCCTGAGTTCCTGACACTAAACCAGTAGTCTGACTCAAATGCAGGATCTGAGACTTTGCATTAGCGCTGGCAGAATCTCTGTCCCAGTCCATTCCTACAATTGCAGCTGCACACAAGGTGGCCAGATCACTTGCCTCGCGTATGACGATCTCTCTCCTGTTACTGAAGCTAAACGTGCCCTCGGTAGTGTTTGTGTATGTTTAAGTAGTGATCTAGGCAGCATGCTGCCGCCGTAACTGAAGTTGGAACTTCATAATTTCTCAAGATCATTACAGAACATTTGCTTGTTACTCTGATTGAGCAATACTAATAATCTTGGCTGGTGATGGTACGCCCGCAAGTCAGCAGGACCACAACTGCCTGATCCAAAGAGAGCTGCGCTGTCGATCATAACATGGCTAGTTAATACCAGGGCCACAGATAACATGCCTGCTTAGAGCACCATAGGGAACAGATAGCATGCATGCTTAACGCTAGAGCCGCGGAAAGAGATTTGTCAATTTGCTAGACCCAAGGGGCAACAAATGCATAGGACAGGAAAAATAGACTCAGCAACTACCACGTTGTATTCGAGCAGGTAATACACTTACCTGCTCTGTTAGGTATACGTAACATGGCAGCCTTAATGCTCACAAATTATTAGGATGTGAACAACAGAAATTGTTTCCAATGTGAGTACAAAACTGATCCAGGCACCAGCTAATTGTGCGTACTACAATCTGTGAAGTTTTTCTCTTCTTCGCTAGAAGCCCTCCAGTACAGGGACATGAACAGTAGAGTACACGCGATCGATTTGTTCTATTGCTTTCGTAGTTTAGCATACTCTCCCTGGTTCTCGTCAATCGTCAATTGCTGGAACAGCCTGCTACTTTGGTGAATATACACAGTGCAAACCACTGGACGCTCCAGGTGCTAAGATCCGATACCAGCTACACCCTTGGCTTTAGCTGCTGCTTGCTGTGCTGCTGCTGCTGCTGCGGCTGCTGCTGTGGCAGCTGATGATGCAGGGGAAGCTGGTGTCGCTGGAGTCTTCTGCGGCGCTTCAATAGCATGCTCCTGCTGCTGCTTGTTATTTACTTGCGCTAAGATATTCTTTATCTGTGCTCCTGTGAGGGTCTCATGCTCAAGAAGAGCATTGGCTAGAGCGTGGAGCTCCTTGTTGTGTTTTGTGAGAATGGTCTTTGCATTATTGTATGCCTTTTCCAAGAAATGTTTCACCTCCTGCTCGATCATAAGTCTTGTTTCTGAGCTCATGCTCTTTCCATCATCTTCATAATTGTAAGAAACAAGGCCAACCTGCTGGCTCATACCATATTTAGTAACCATTGCTCTTGCCATTGCAGTTGCTTGCTGGAAGTCAGAGGAAGCACCCGATGTCACCTCACTCTCCCCAAATATAAGCTCTTCTGCCACACGTCCTCCCATGCAGACATCCAAACGTGCCAGCATCTGTTTTCGTGACACACTAGTCTCATCTTTGTCAGGGAGTTGGGCCACCATTCCAAGGGACATTCCCCTGGGCACGATGGTAGCTTTGTGGACAGGGTGAGCACCTTCTGTGTGGATGGCAACGAGGGCATGCCCTCCTTCATGGTATGCTGTCAATTTCCTGCATTCATCAGAGATAACTGCTGACTTCCGCTCACTGCCCATCATGATTCGGTCCTTCGCATACTCAAGATCATTCATCGTGACAGCCTTCGCTCCATCCATGGCAGCTTTCAGAGCAGCAACATTTACCAAATTAGCAAGGTCTGCACCTGAGAATCCTGGTGTTCCCCTGGCAATGATCATCAAATCCACATCATCACCCTTTAAGACCTGCAGTTGCAAACAAACAGGTAAGACATCTAATTTAACAACAAAGATCATGCAACATATGTTCTCAAAATTACCTTTGACATATGAGACTCTAGAATTTGCC
This sequence comes from Zoysia japonica, assembly GCA_001602275.1. Lineage (NCBI taxonomy): Eukaryota > Viridiplantae > Streptophyta > Magnoliopsida > Poales > Poaceae > Zoysia > Zoysia japonica. Next base: position 2,326,129 of record BCLF01000036.1, read on the forward strand.
GTCGGCCTTCAACATCTGGGTTTGGAACAACAATGTGACGGTCAAAGCGCCCAGGTCTGACAAGAGCTTTATCTAGTGACTCAGGGAAGTTGGTGGCGGCAATCACAATTATTCCCTCATTCTGTTTAAAGCCATCCAACTCAACAAGCAACTGGTTCAAGGTCATCTTCATATACTGTTGATCCTTAGGATTCCTGCTCCCACCAATTGCATCAATTTCATCAATGAATATTATACAAGGAGATCGCTTTTTTGCTGCAGCAAAAAGGTCCCGGACTCTTCTAGCTCCTACTCCAACGAACATCTCCTCAAATTCACTACCACTGCATGAGAAGAAAGGAACACTAGCTTCGCCAGCAATTGCTCTTGCCAACATTGTCTTTCCAGTTCCAGGAGGACCAACAAGCAAGACACCTTTAGGAAGTTTCCCACCAAGACGTGTAAAGCGCTGAAAATCATGCAGGCATCTTGTGAACATCAAATAGCATAATCAACAGACCAAATAAGATTTTAAAGATACATAACACAAATGAACACGCAGCATTAGAAAACCTCAGAATAAGGAACATCATTGCTAACGTTAGCAATGACAAGTCCAAGATAGCCTACTAAGTTTCCTAAAAAAAATGCTCTATTCAGTTGACATATGAACAAGATAGCTGGCATATTGTCAAGAATGTGAGAAAGGCAACACGACAAAAGCAATGAGACAACTGGTCAAGCTGAAACCATGTATGTAAAAAGTAATAATCGCAAGAAACAATGTTGAGCCAATTAAAGATATTGGTAGGTAACTCAGCAGTACATGAAGAAAATAATGAGCACCATGGATGATTGCATTTATGGACAGTTTCACATGGTGGCATCATAGCCATTGTTGTCATGACACTAATGCAGCATAAAACTCTACAATGTTAGTGTTCTACCACATAAAAAGGTATCACGTAAACAACTACCATTTGCCGAGTTTTTTTCAACAACTACCATTAGATTGAATGTTTGACTCGAGGAATCTTGATGAGGAAGCAACTGAATTGCTATTTTCATCAACAATTATTTAAAATGAGGGTTCATGGTGGGACAATAAAATGGCTCAACAACATGAAGAGAGGTAGAGGAAGACCACACTTGACATGGGAGGAGTCCACGAAGAGAGATTTGAAGGACTGGAATATAACCAAGGAGCTAGCCTTAGATATGAGAATGCGGAAGGTAACAATTCACGTTCCAGAGCCTTGAATTTCAATTTCCTCTCTTTTACACTTTTCTGTTTGGTTTATTTTTTTCCTCTTTTCTCTCCCTCTTTTCTTCCTTTCCCTATTCCTTTTTTTTATCCTTGTGCTTTGGCTCTTGCGGTTTTCATTTCTAACCTACCCTAACATACTTGGGACCAAGGGTGTGTTTGGTTTATAACTTTTATGTGCCTTACCAAATTTCGGCAACACCAAAACGCGTGCGTCATCAATTCATCGGTAGAAGAATGTTTGGATGGTAACCTTACCAATGTAAATTAAAGTTATTTGTATGACATGTGGGGTCCACATATCATTATTTTTTATGATGAAAACATATTCAAATCAGATCTCATTTTATAGATTTAATTGTAAGGAATATAAATCCACAAACGAAATGTTAAATGGATTTATCAATTAAAAATATTAGCATTTAAATGTTGGCAACCATTGTTTTTTGGTTTCCGTGTAACCACTTGTGTGCGGACACATAGCCTTGTCCTGCTCTCCCTGGTGGCCACAGTTGCGGGCGAGCGTTTTGGTCGCCTGGAGTTTGACCGGCATAGTAGTTCATTTTTGTTGGTAACACATTGGTACACCAACTTTTGGCTGTGAACCAAATAGACTACAAATTCTGTTGGCATATCCAAATTTTGGAATGGTTTTTGTGGGCAATGAACCAAACGTACCCTAAAAGCCTTTGTTCTTTTGTTGAATTATTCAAAAACGAGCTTTACCTTGGGATCTCGAAGATAATGAACTATTTCCTCAAGCTCAGATTTGGCTTCATCAACACCCTTGACATCACTGAATTTGGTGCTAGATTCCAAGCTTGGTTGAACCTCTTCATTCAGACCAAGGCCTATACCAATTTAAACAAAAAAAAACATTGGGACACAGTTGATTCAGAAAAAAGGAAATACAAGTCTTTCAGGGAATTAAACCTTTGCTGATTCCTCTATCCTCAATGAGGGCCCCAATGCCTGATATCAGAAGAAACGTTAGTGCGATGCTACGGAATGTACGCCAAAGTTGATCCTTAAATTGACCCGTTTCGGCAGTAACCATATGAATAGGCGCATTTGCAGTGCCAAGAATTCCATTTTTTGTCACTTGACCAGCACTCTGTAGTGCTGCAATGCTGCCGATGCTTCCTTCCTGCCTTGTGGAAGAAGAAACACCTGCAAAGTTCATAATCAAAGGTTAATGATTAGTCAGTACTAGCTAATGGAATGCTAGAAAGGCTCCCCTAGACATAGCCTGCCTATATGATTATTCATACAGAAAATTAGAATAGTCCCACCCACTGGACATTGGGTAATGGCACTAAGAGTACATAAATAGATCATGTTTCTCTGAAATTCTAAGATAGAAAAATAAAATGTGTCGCGCACAAAACCTTCTTTGACTGATAGATAGAGTTTATTTACTGATGTTACATTCATTCATCAAAACCTGAAATATTATACACTATATAATGCTCAAGTATCTTGTTAAAGATCAGATGGTCAAACATATGCAGCTAAGACAATTCAAGTGCTACAAAAGTAGTTAGCAGGCAATGAAATTTCATTCAGTCTTGAAACAATAAAAGTTCTACAGCAGCATTTCACATGCAAGATAGCATAAGACTAATTAGCCATAAATAGATACAGGTTAGAGGAATTGGGTACCTCTCTGCAATGTTTTAAGCAAAGCGCTCTCATCCAACCTATCAACCTTTACAAGAGCTTTTACATACTCAGAAAGTGCTGAAGGGTTGGAATGCAGCGAGGGCTGGCTTTCAAATATTTGTATAACACGCTCTGGGTCACTTCTGTATATCTCTTTAAGCAGGGAAGTCTCGCTTGGTGCATCTAGGTCTCGCATCCGACGTGCAAGGCTACCAATATAGCTTGACTGATTTCTCTCTTGCAAGCTTCTAGATCTGAAGCCTGCAATGATCAAAGAATACAATATATTAAATGAAGTGGAAGGCAATTTTAGTAGCATATACGAATCAGTAAGCTGGAGTGCACTAATAAAAGAATAAAATACAGGCACCTTAACTAATTTCATAATCATAACAGGAAAATTGACAAAAAGGAAAATCGCATATTCAAGCATGGTAAATTTTAGAATGTTGCAAATGACGCACCTTTATACCTAGAGTAATAATAAAAAGGGTGTCAGTTATATGTGCATGTAAATATCATGCAAATGCAGTATACCTGCAGCAATGTCACTTCTAAGAGTGCCCAATGGGGAGGATGAAATTAGTTCACTGTAGATGGCACTTGTCGGTCGGTTCTTTGCAATCTGTGACAATAGGAGAGTGCATTAATTTAAGCAAAACACTGCCAAACAATACAATTATAATAAAACAAACAACAGAGGAAACCATCCCATTGCAAGCAACAACTGTCCCGCTGTTCCAAAGAACTCCCAATATCTTCACTACTTATAAAAGCGCGAGTTGGTGGTCAATGGTGTCTCGTCCGCGCTCCCCGCTCCCGAAAACATGCCCCGCCAGGTGGACCCGCATGTGCAGTCTCCGAACCCACTTGCGTCGTCTCAGAAGCCCCCAGTGCCGACGAGTGGGCCCACCACTTCTCTCCACCGGCACCACATTTCTCCCACGCCCGACCTTTCGCCGCCGGCCGACTCCCACCGCTCGTGCTCGGGCTCCGCACTGGATCCCGCCCCCACGGTGGCTCCACCTAGCCTACGCTGGCGCATCCTCCCTGTGGCAGTGCTTCCCAGCGCGCTTGCATCGTGCCCCGTCGGCCCCGGTTTCTCGCCCCGCGGCTCCGTCGCGTCTTCCCTACCGCTCCTGACTCCGCCTGGTGGCTGGATTGCTCTAGGGAGGAGGCTCGCCACAGTGACTCGTATGATTGCTTGCTCCATCGATCCACTTATCCCTTCCACTCGGTTGCGCATACTAGAACAAGGCGCACATGAACAGCAAGGTGCTGCTGCTCTTGGTCTCCTTCAACCGCGCCAAAGGCACAGGCACCAAGCAGTCCAAGCTCACTGCAGCCGCAACCCGCGGCACCCTCCTCGACGACCCCAATGCTCCCGTAGGTGCTGAGCAATGGGCTGCATGATGGAGAGCCTGGTATTCCTATGGAGACATTGGCCTTTGGTGCTGTGAGGATTAGTCGCGTGCTATACCAGGTTCAGAGGACCAAACCAAGTAGATGTTGTCTGCAACAAGCTGACTTTGTTTGATTTTTTTTCTTCTGTGATCTGATTCAAGCGTTTTGCAGGTTCGTTGAAGATTGCCGGAATTTTGCACATTCCTGATATGGCTTTGATGAGTATGCCTTACTCTACTGTTCTTGCAAAAAGTATGTTTGCACATTCCTGATATGGCTAATACTAATGCAGGGCAATGAGGACAGCGTGGCCTAAGTCAATAGAGAAGGTTAATCTAATAGAGTTTCAAAGGGAATGCAGAGAGCAGGACAGACTTCTTGACAGTACTATACTTACTATACTTAGCTCCTGCTTTTGCTTACATAACATGATTCATTTAAATATGAGTAATATTGTGTTGGACGCATTTATGAGTTTAGAATTAAAAAAAGATAATTAACTATTGATATGCAAAATGAGTTATATATTTTGTAAATTTAAGGGGTTTTAATACAAATGAAATAAAGTTGATTGAACTGTTTACAGTTTATTTGATTCGTGAATAAAAAAAGGTCATTGCTGATCTTGTTGTGTGGCCATGGTGATGCTTCAATGTCAAACTAACTGCTGGTTGCTGTGTTGATAGTTTTCGAACTTTTATCATTGAGCTCAGGAGTAAATGTTAATTATTTTTTTACTTGATAAATATTTATAGGTTTCAAGGGGTTGCCACTTATCCACAGCCACTTTCGTATTTCAGCTTTCCATCGACATTGTAAACAATGCTTGTTACTGCCAAGTACTAGCAACAAAACTTAATGTAGACAAAATATTCCCATCTGTCTTCTATGTTTTTCCAGTCAAATAGAAAAATTAATTGCTGTTCTGTTCAACCATGTGTAGTAGGTAAAATCTTAGGAGCCAGAACATACATTTTTCTAATTGAATTTTTTTCCTTGTATCTGAGAGTTGTGCTTACATTTGTAGTTTTCAATAAAAAAACATTGCATGATGCATACAAAAAGAGGATAAGTTAACATCGCAGCATACAATAAAGCAAAGAAAACTGATCCTGAATTCTATCATGGTGCGTCAAGTCTCCAACACGGGAGCTGCAACAGTGCCATAATGTTGAAAATCTGTTGTTATATTGTGTAAAAGTCATGGAAAGGAGTAATTAATTGAATATTTGGTGTTTTGCCTTGCACAGTTCCAGAGGAAATCATTGACAGAATGGTCAAAGAACTCAGGGAGCAGGAAGAGAAGTGGAAATCCTTCAATGGGAGGCGTAAGTTTAATGAGGACAAGAACATAGACTCGATCCATGATAGAAACGAACACTTCAACAAGAAGGAGCATATGTCAGAGGGTTGTACATTGCCTCTCTCCTTTTAGTAGGGTGCACTTTGATCTGGATATTACAAGTGTTCATGAGTTAAAATAGAGGTCATTTGTGATGTTGCAATATTTTGATATTGTAGTGCTTTTGGACTTGTGATGATTGATTATGGTATAAACTATTTTATATGGTTGCGTAATCCCTAAACTGGTCGCTATGGTTGTTTGTTTCCAAATAAAGTGTTGTCAACCGTCAAGTATACTTTCGCCCGTAGCAGAGCACGGGCATTTGACTAGTACAAACAAATGGAGCTGCCAAAAATTCTTAGGTTTTAAGTAAGCTGCCACAATTTTACGTTTTGTGTCTCATTCCTCAAAAATAGGTTCAAGAAACATGCCACACCTATCACATCTTGTGGCACAAGGAACCAAATCTAGCACTTCCTATGAATTCTGATACAGGTAACAGGTTATCACATAAATCTAGTAACATGTAATATAATGAAACCTTCATACGTGAGGGAACCCTTTTTGACAGCTGAACTAAATTAGAACTACACCAAACAAAAACTGTAACAGTGTTATAGGTCAAAAGACTCAAAAACAGCAGTCATATGCCAGCCAACATGGTACACCAGCAGATACAACCAGATGCGCAGGTCGGCGGCACTCCTCGAAGTCTGAAACCATGTAGCACCGAGCCCCGCCATCTCCAGGATCGAAGCTCGGAACCCAGAACCCCATCGCCGGTACGACAGCAAAGCGCGGGAAACAAGGAAATTCGAGGCTGTTACCTGGGTGAGGACGTGCCGCCACGCCATGGCGCCCGGAGCCCTAAACTTGCGCGGCCCGGCCCGGCGAGATCCCGAGGAAGAAGCAGGCAATCAGGCCGAGGCAGGTTGAGCGGTCGGACAGGAACACGACCCCAATCGGGGCCGGGGGCGAAGGAAGGATGGGTCTGGCGGCGCCCGGGGGGGGGGGGGGGGGGGGGGG
>BCLF01000036.1:2343435-2367659 GCA_001602275.1 Zoysia japonica
TTCCCCCCCCCCCCCCCCCCTTTTAAGTGCATAAGGAGATGTAGCTGCATACGTGCATTCCCTTTTGTGTGTGATTGAGTAGGCTGCAAGCATTACATGATTTTTTTCACGGATTAGATAATTGTTCTTAATGTTATTTCAGAGTGAAGGACATCGGCAAATATTAACTAGAGAGCTGGAAGCTGTTGGCCTCCGTCTCAACAAAAGACCTCCCCAGGTATATACATATTTAGTTGAATATGTTACAAATAACATGGCTGTAGAAAAAAAAAAAACGTACAGACAATACTCTGTTTCAGACTGATTTGTAAGAAACAACAACTAAAATGGATTTCGCGGAGGCTCAAATTAAGAATTCACATATCAAGTATGCCCGTCCTACAGTAAAAGGAAGTTTCTGAAACTTTGAACGATGGGTGAGAAGTGGGGAAGAGATGAAAGCTACTTCCCATGGCACCTCTTCGACATGGTGCTGAATAATCTGTGATGAATGATCTGTAACGCCTGGGCATAAATGTCATAACCTAATCCATTAGCCGAATCAACTAATTGCATCTATTTCTTAGCTAGGAGCATACACATTCTTGCAAAGTAGCGAAAAATTTGTACTTCTAAACTATGACATGAACATATGTTGAGTCCTCTTAGAGCAACATCAATAAGTGATCATAAACAAAGACTTTTATTGTTAGGTGCTCAGAATCCATGATGTGATCCTGTCCTCCAGGCACGAAATGTTAGTGGCATAATAAAGCATATGTTGGATGTTCACAAATATAATAATTCAAAGTTCCTGTTGAAGCAGTAATATCCCTATGATGTGAGACAATACTATGCACCATTCTTCTGTACCACTTTTTTTTTTTTAATGGATATCATGGAAAGGTGGGGTGAATTAATGTTATTTTTGTGGTTGATATCATGGAAAGGTGGGGTGAATTAATGTTATTTTTGTGGAGTGTGGTAAGTTACAAAAAGCCTCTGTGGATATGTGTGACTTGGCCAACCAAGTCTAAGAACCTTTTTGTTCTTCTCAGCGTCAAAAAAGTATAAGAATCAATTATTTATGTTACAGCCTATGGACTACCTCCTAGTTGAGGCCTAAATATTTGTGTCAAAAAATATGCTCTGTTGCCTTTTTACTTCTGTGGCATTTCATATATGCATTTAGTATTATATCATTTATACTCCCTACTGTTCCATTAATTAGTTCTTTTTGTGCAAATAGATATATTTTAAAAGGAAGAAGACTGGTGGTATTTCTTTCAACACTACGGTGCCTTTGACTCATATTGATGAGAAGCTGTGCTATCAGATTCTGCACGAGTACAAAATTCATAATGCTGAGGTTCGTGTGCAGTGTGCTCACATGGGTGTGCATGTCTGTATCTTGCAGTTGACTTGATGTTTTTTGTTCTTTAGGTGTTATTCCGCGAAGATGCTACTGTAGATGATCTCATTGATGTTATAGAAGGAAATCGGAAGTACATTAAATGTGTTTATGTATATAATAAGATTGATGTTGTTGGTATTGATGATGTGGACAAGCTTGCTCGGCAACCAAATTCACTCGTGATAAGCTGCAATTTAAAGGCATGTTTCATCTGTCTCTTTCATCAATATGACCCAATTGTTTGTGTTATTCCAAAAAAAATTATATTGCTGTATTGGCAGCCTTAAGTTGCAGTACATAGAATCAAGTTCTATGATAATCCCCAGTTTTTTCCCCTGTTTTCTGTCTATACATCATGTGGTTAAAATTATTTGTTTTTGCAGCTGAACTTGGACAGGCTTCTGGCGAGAATGTGGGATGAGATGGGCTTAGTGAGAGTGTACACCAAGCCACAGGGTCAGCAACCTGATTTCACAGATCCAGTTGTTCTTTCTACAGTATGTTTCCTCCCCCTTATGTTCTTCAAATCTACTGAAAAGAGGAACATGCTGGTTAATTTCCTTGGTTTTATGCCATCAGGATAGAGGTGGTTGCACAGTTGAAGACTTCTGCAATCATATCCATAGAAGTTTGCTCAAGGATGTGAAATATGTGCTTGTATGGGGAACCAGCGCGAGGCACTATCCACAGCATTGTGGGCTTAGCCATGTTCTTCGAGACGAGGATGTTGTCCAGATAGTAAAGAAGAAGGTTACCACCTGTCCTGAGGCTAAAGCCACCACATCTTAAAGCAATTAAAAATATATCATTGTGTAGTTTGCATTTTTCAGTTTCGATAGCTGTGTATGCTATATTTATTCAATGACTGCAATTTGCTAAACCTTTGAACTGAAACTTTCAGGATAAGGAGGAGGGCGGACGAGGCCGATTCAAGTCGCACACGAATGCACCTGATCGAATTTCAGACAGAGTGAAGAAAGCTCCTCTCAAGCAGTAATTGGACTACATATGCATCGCTGTCAGCTTGTCCAAACCAGATGAACCTGTTAGGTCAGACGGTCGGAGCTGCTGAGCTGGGTGCTAGTTTTCGCAGCCCGGTTTTGTGAATGAAGGGCTATATTTGAAGTACTCATGTAGCAACCTTGCAATACCTTTAGATTTTAGAGTACCACAAGGGGAAGGTGCTGCATTTCCACATGTTTTGTTGTGGCCTCGTGTTACCTGCCATGAGGCTTTCCTTAGATAATGAGAGCTGTGCTGGTGCCGCGAGTTATTGCCATATCGTACCACCTGTGTGCTGTGATAGGATTGGAAACCCTTCGAGTTAATACCAATTAATAAAAGGAAATCCCAGAAAGATTTGCTTCGTGTGTGCACGTAAGTCTCAGCTTTGCGGACAACGTGTCGAGCACGGATTGGCGTGATCGGTGCCTCGCGGGTTGCGGGCAAGTTACGGATTCAAGCTCTGACCCGCAAACTGCTCTCGCTCGCACCCTCTCCATCTCCGGCTCGCACCCTCTCCATCTCCGGCTCTCACCGGCGATGACGCCGCCGGTGGCCGCGCTTCGACGGGGCGGAAGCCTCAGGCCGTATTGTTGCTTCTCTGCATCGGATTGTCCTTTCTGCTGCTGCTCCTCCTTGCCTCCTATTCCCCTCGCCTCGAGCCTCACGGCCGCAGCCACCACCCCCGCCGCCTCATGCTCCACCCTAGGACCTCCAAGGGCGCCGCTCTTGGGGTGGCCGTGGGACAGCAGCAGAACCACTACACCACGCCGCCTTCGACCCGGTCATCGCCAAGGTGGAGCGCCGGCTTGAATACAAGGAATGGGAGCGCGAGCCCTACCGCCAACTCCACGGCGGCCATGGCGACGGCGGGCCGGACGAGCATATGAAAGAGTGGGAGGAGTTCCTCAAGGAGGAGGAGGATCTCATCAACGACGTTGACCGCTTTAACCTCGACGACCGCATCCACGCGCTCTTCCCAAAGATCGACATTGCCCCGCAGGACGGATTCGTATCCCTCGACGAGCTCATTAGCTGGAACTTCGATCAGGCCAGGGCCGACCAGCTCCATCGTTCTAGGAGATGGAGCTCTACGATAAGAAGGGCGACGGGATCATCTCCTTCGAGGACTTCAAAGCGCGGCGCGGGGAGTCCCATGGTAACATGCCACAAAATTCTATGCTCATATCTTGGCGATTGGTCATGAATTGAAGCAATGAGTAGAAAGAATTCGTGCCAAAAAAATGCACATTGACGAGCTTATTGGTTTAATTCATGATTTGCAGGACAGAGTAATTTGCTGGGTTTCCTGTGGTGGAAGGAGGAGCACTTCAATGCTTCAGAAGCAAATGGCGACGGTTTCCTTGATACAGCTGAGTTCAATGAGTAAGCATTCAGTTGCTTGGATGGGGCTTCCCTGCTCCCGCAACCCTGCTCCCACCGGTGCTCCCGTGACGTGTCACAATATCATTCGATCATTTTTTTGGTGGCCTTACACCCGGTCGTGCTCCCATCTACAGGTAACGTTGTTAGCTTTCCAAAATTTTTAATATGATAATATTCATTTTAGTCCCTAAGCTATGCTAAAAAATTCAATTTTATCTTTTAATTTTCAAAAGGTCTAATTTAGTCTCTGATTTTTAAAGAGAATCAATTTTTTTCTCTCAAACCGTAAATATATTTTGGAAAGCCAAGAAAATCGGGAAAACTGCTACAGTAAACCATAAAAACTAAACAAACATAAAAATCAGGATTTGAAATGAAAATCGCTTAGTTTTTCCGGTTTACCGCACTGTTTTTCCGGTTTATCGACCGATTTTTTCAGTTTTGAATTTTTAAATTTGAAATCAAATTGGTTTGAGCGGTTTTCCACTGATTTTTCTGGTTTTCGACCGGTTTTTAGAAATTTTTATTTCAAATTTTTTAATTTTTTTTAAAATAAACCGAAAACCAATCATATGTGAAACCGAACCGATTTTTTCAATTTTGAAAACTTTGGTCCAACAGTTGCGTGATGGTTGGATTTTGGGCAGGCGCTGGGAGAGGAGAGAGGCCTGATGCGTTGGATTATATCTTACATGAGGATATGAAGGAAAAAATGAACATTTGACGCCATTTAAGTGAGAGAAAAACTCAATGCTGTGCCGGCCCACCAAAAGAATGAATGCCAATAAAAAGACGTCACGTATCCGGAGCACAAACGGGACCTTTTGAAAATTAAAAGATAAAATTGAATTTTTGAGCATATTTTAGTGACTAAAATGAGTATTATCATATTAAAAATTTTGGAAAGCTAACGGTGTTACCGCGACTGGATGTAGGGCCACTAAAAAAATGAACGACTGATATTGTGACACGTCACAGGAGCACCGATGGGAGCAGGGTCGCCGGAGCAGGGAAGCCCGTCCCAGTTGCTTGTATCAGAATATAAAATTTCCTTTATGATTCCTGTTATTTGCTAATATCTTCCTTCTGATTGTTTTGCCACTTCAGTTTCCTTAATCCAAGTGATGCTGAGAATCCAAAGATCATCAGTTTGCTCTGCAAACAAGAAATGAAGAAATAACGTGAGTGCTTCTTCAAATTTATCACTCTCCATCATAGTACTATGCTAACAGAAATTTCAATAATGTGGCTGTAAGAAAAGTGTTGCTTTGTTTGTTGGGTATAGGCATTAAAAGCACATAATTCAAAACAGTCCTTTGTGCTCACTCTGCAACTGAGATAGTTCATATGAGAAAATTGCTAGAATCTGCCTCATATTAAGGTGCATATACCATGATGGATAGCCTTCGAAGTCTGAGGGTGTTTGGTTCAGCTTTGGTTGAGCATTGACTTCAACAAAATTTCTTACCTTTGCTATATTTCATGAAAGCTTGATAGCATATGTTCTTGCCCTTGAATTATCTGTTATCTAATCGCTTTGCCAATGTCACCGGTGAGGCAAGCTAACATTGCTTGATTGTCTTGGTATTTTCAAATACATGTGAAGTGGTAACAGTAGTTTCTCCATATGAAACAAACACACTACTCCTAATATTTATTATCAAACCTGATATTTACTGTTTAACCCTACCCTGCCTCTTTAGAGGTTGACTACATCTTCCTCTCTTTTAATTTTAAGTTAATGCAAAAGAAGCTCAGCCATTGTGCTCCATCGTCATATAACAGCGGCCATCAAGTTAACAAATTATTTACAATTCAAATAATGGCTTTTTGTGGGGTAGGTTTCAAGTAACTTTAGTAAAGCATGGCTGGACCTGCTATACGATTGGGCTTGGTCAAGACGACATGTCATATTGACCGTGATTAGGTTTAGGCTTACCTTGGTCATTGCCAAGTCATTAACTGCTTGTCATTTTCTTGAGATGAATAATTGTAATCATACTAAATACACATCAGTAATAAAATCCATGACACTTCCATGGAACTATTGTCTGCTCCTTCCAGTTTCGGCAAATGCATTTCGGTTCTGTTTTAACAGCTACATGTCTTGCATGCACCTCCTTCGAAGTTCAAAATTTAAAAGATGCATATGCTATCTCTTTATAAATACATACCAAACATTTCGCTCCTTTAAACGCATGGAGAACGGACTAGTCTCTACTATGCCCTCAGATAAACTCACTTGAAGTAGAAAAGAATAAATAGGTGCTCCCTGGACCAGGCTTGACCTTTTTGAATGAACATCGATATTCTCTGCTGTGCTTGTGGAAATTGTTGATTTTGTGTCATTATATGGATTTTTTTAAAATGTGAATAATGCCTTTTAAGAGCATTCTTATAATTTCTTTGAGATTGCAAAGTTCCTTACTCATCGTGCTATGTCCAGGCAGAGAGATAAATATTGTGACGGAAGGCTAAACTTTGAAGAATACTTTAACGGGTTACATGACCATATACATGGTTATGGTGATGAACATGCAGATATTTCCCATGTCGGGAATACTGCAGTTGCGAAGGAGCGTTTTTCTAAACTTGATAAAGATAATGATGGGTATGAAAATGGACCTGTAATTCAATAATTTCTATATGAAATCTGTCTAGCAGAACTTACGAACTGCTTCCTGTTTCATTTTATAAAAACCTTTTGCAGGTTTATTTCAGAGCATGAACTAGAACCTGTTCTCGATAAACTTCATCTTTCTGAGCGCTATTATGCTAGACAGCAAGCTGTCCATTCTATTTCAGAGATTCATATTTCTAGTTCATGCTTTACTCCTTTACCACTCCCTCGGTCCTAATTTTTTCTTTTTGAGTCGGACTTAAGGAGGAACGGAAAAGGTGGACTTAAGGAGGAACGGAAAAGAGGAGAGAGAGATAGAAATAGTCAAATAGATATATAGGTGGTGTTTGGGATGGGGAAATGGATTTGAGAAGAAAAAATCTTGACCGTTCATTTCTTCATTTTATTAAATCTCAACACTCCATCTATTTCTCAATCCCAATCCCATCTCTTATTTCTCACCATCCAAACAGCACGCACCGTATTGAAAACAGAGAAAGATGATATACTGTTTGGGGTTCCATTTCTTTTTTTTCTTCTTTATATAATGATACACAACTCTTTTATGTATTCTAGAAAAAAATAGAAACATATGTATTGAGAAGCAAGGTCTGTAGTTATGTCGGTAATACTAACCATCGGGCTTTTCAACTAGTAAAGCGGAGTCATGATTTCAAATCATATCTGTAGATACAACAGAATTTCCCCCGTCAATTCATTACAATTTTATTTTTACTTCCCATGCATAGCAGTGGGCGGGGTTATAATTGCCAACAGGTTTAACAGCTTGTCCTGAGTTAGTCATGCCGAAAAATATGATATAGCATGTGAATGATTTCATTATTGTAAATTTTATAGACAACAATAAGATATAGGTAAAAGGAAGGCCAAAATAGATATAGCCTGTCCTACCTCTACCTCCATACGATTTTGGGACAGCTGTAAGTAGTTACAAACTTGTTCCTCCCTGGTCCTGTTTCAAGTTCGGTAATCCTAGATCATACATAGGATACTTTACTGCTCAACAATCGCACTCCTGCTGACATTCATGGTAAAAAAAAAAAAAACAATGCAGGCAGACAAGAACCATGATGGGAGGGCTAACACTGGAGGAGACGATGGCGAACCCCTGCGTTCTATGGTAGTAGCATTTACTTGAGCGACGATGAAGACTACTTCCACGACGAGTTCTGCTAAGACATCTTCTGTGTGACCTGTACGCATCTGTTTCCATTTCTACTCCAAAACTTGTTTCCCATCACGTACATGTACACCATTGACTAAAGTTTATCATGTTCTGCAGAATGTCAGTATCCACGATGGCAGGCAAACACAATGGTGGGACTGAATAGCGCTAATGGAATGGAGCGGTTAGAGCTTGTGTGATACTTCCTCGGTCCCATATTACTTTCATCCTACCCTTTTTAAATTTTTCCAATTTACTTGTCATCCTTTCTTTTCAATACACCTATTCTCAATACATTTATATCTTTATCTCTCTCTTATCTGTCTTTAGTATCACCTATGCTCTTAATCCTATGTTCAAGCCAAAACCAAGTAAATCGGGATGGAAGGAGTACTTTTTACAAGAGTTAGTATTAGCTGGTTCTTTAATTCCTTCCTATTCTGTTGAACGGGAGAATGGCAAGTTCACAGTATCCGCCTGCTGGCGATGTTTGGTGGCAAGTTGGCTCATGACCCTTTTTTTTTTCTTTCAGATTGAGCTGGCATTATCTCCTTGTACAAATGTTTGTAGTCCCGGAGAAACAGTTGAGTGGCATGGATCTGGATGATGACGGATCTGATGAGTGAATACAGAGCTGACATGCACCACGTTGCTTGGTGCCTGAAATACTGAGTTCAATTATTTCTGGCGAAATGTCCCGATCAGAGCTCAGCGTCGAGGTAGCCCCTCGAGCAGGGGCAGATGCATGGAACGAGAAATCCTTCGCTTCATGATGATTACAGAATGGGTTTGGTACCATGGTGGGGGAGGAACTGTTGAATTATTGAAATTATCAGTCCTTTATTTCTTGTGAAATTGAACTGATACGATTTCTATGTATCAAAGTATTACTGCTGAATGAGTAAATAATTGTTCAGAATGTATTGTTACCATTCAAAACCCTATTTATAGTGTCGTTATACTGATCATTGTTATCATATAACTAATTTTTAGTGTCTTTAATTTGACACATGGTATTACAATTTTGCGAAATTTAAAATATGTTATTTGAGATTAAACTTTGCAAAATTGTAGTGACATTTACGGTCTCTAACTAGCCTTTTTTTTATTCCAACGGTTGAGGCTATGGTACGGTCTATGGCAAAGGGGCTGTTTGAATTCAAGAATTCAGATAATATATTTTTAGATTTTAGAATTCGAATTTAAAATTTTGAAAATTTCAATTGCTACTATTGTATTGTGGTAGAGAATCTTGATTTATCTTTATGTCTATAAGATTTTATAATTTTTAAAAACTCACTTGTTTGAAGACCAAAAGATTTTTTTATCTAGAATCAGGTCCTTTTGAAATAAATTTTTTTATCTAATTTTTATTTTTTCTATAAAATTATGAAATTTTTGCAAAAAATCGGCATTTAAAGAAGGCCTCAAACGGTGCACAGTATCCGATGCTCCGAGGATCTGGTACGCGCGTTTTCCGTGTCACGGGTTTCTTCACATGCTGCATGGAACGTGTACCGCCCCTGCCACGTCTCGGAAAGCGCGCCGTAGGGCCCGTGCCCGTGCCGTGCCGTGCGCGACTTCACCTGACCTGACCGCAGCGCCCGGGTCGAAGGACGCGTCAAGAATCGCACGGCCAGCAGAGCGGTGAAGGATCAGATCAGGACGCCGTCAGCAGCCCTGCCAGCTGCAGTGTACGTCGGCAGCCCCGTGAACAGAGGTGCCCCGGTGCGCCCGTTCTGCGTCCGCGTACGTGGCAGCCTCCCCGGCCCGGGCCCCGGGCTGGGTTCATCGACGGAGCTTCGTCCGGTACACCACAGGACTAGAAGGAACTGTAGCGGATTGATGCCCTTGCGTGCGGATTTTAAGGTTTGTTTGGATGGCTGATAAGTATTATTTTGTTTTTAAATTGATATTGTTGTTGATTATAAATATATCACTTGTCTTGATAAAAAATTAATTTAAATCTAAAAAATTGTTGCAATTCAAATACCATTGATAATAAAGCAAATTATAATAATATATATAAAATTTATCATATTTCTTAAATAAAACGAATGGTTAAAGTTAATATTTATAGTACATCAATTTGAAAACAGAGGTTACCATGTTAAAATCTCAGCGCGCAATAATAAATATGGTAACTATTTACTTCATTCCTAAATTCATAACGTGTCATAATTGTTAAATATGATTCTAGTTATTTCTCTTACCAAAACTTGCCAAATTTTCAGAGTGACATACTCCATTTATGTTGTCGCAATATCCTCTCGTCGCTTTGAAATTTTACGATCAGCTTTGGTTTCCCTGTTTATGTAAGAGGTCGTTTTTTGAACTAAAATCCCATGATTGCCAACAGCTTTATCACTAGCTGCAGCACCAGGCCTCTTATTCTAGAACGATAAATTTAATCTAATTCTAAACTAAATTTAGTATTCTATCGATAATAACTAGAAAGATAGCGCGGCTTTGCCGCGCTTGATTACCCGTCATTATGCATTATGTTAGATAAAATACAATTAGAAGATTTTCTTAAAAAATGAAACTGTATGTGTGTTAGATTTGTTGTTAATCTGATAAGAACAATCGGAGTAATTATATTTGTCACTGTTAGTCTACTGTAGCAAAGAGCCATCCAAGGCATATTATGCTCGTAACTTCTGTTAAGCTAGATTACTATGCATAAGAGTATTTTTGAAACTTTGCGTAGAGGTAGAAATTTTAATAAGGAACAAATTTTATTTTTGGGCCCAAGTTCAAATTCCAAATACATGTTATTCTATAAAATTTTAAAGACATGGAATCATTTAAAAGCATTAATTCATTTGGGGGCTTTTAACTTTTGAATAGAATTTTATAGAATTTTCTAATTTCAAGTCTTGGGAAAAACTTTCAAATGGAATTTTTATTAACAACATTTCTTTGAAATTTTTCTTTATTTACAAAAGTGAAGTGTTACATTGGGCAGCATTGTGAAACTGAAGCAACATTGTGATATCAAGAGTCGCTCCTCTGTGCTCATTTCCGGTTCAATTTTTACAGTCAAAACAGTTACCGTTGTGCTTACGTAATATGAATTTAAGAATACCTGGATCCATTAATTCATAGAGAAATTTGCCTCCCTGTATATCTCAGGTTACTCACCTTCCCATAGGCTAAAACCATCATACCTCCATGCTTGCAGTTTCTCAAGTATAAATTGGTTGATATTAATCCCTAGAATGAATCCACAATTTCCTTGTTGAATACCTCAAGCATCCACGTCATAGGCATCTCCCATGCCTAAGCTAGCACACATCCTTCTCACAGCATTGGCTATTTGCTCCAGTTGAGATCTGAGTTCCACTTGAGGCCTTAAATGGGGCACCCACTGCGGTCGTTATTAGCACTGCATTACCATGAGCATTGAGGATGCATGATACAGGGCAAGCTCCGCCTTTTGCTCGTTTAGTGAAATTGGACGGAACAAAAAACCCACCTTGTTATCCTTAATTAACAGGGCTTGGTCACATGCTTGTCCCATAGTTGTAGCCATCAATTTGAACTCATCAAAGAGTTATGTTATATTGATATACAGAAACCTCTCCGCCCGATCTTAGCTGCTGCAAAAATAAACTGTTATGCTGCTCTATTTCTTGCAGAGATTCTTCATCCGAACAACACTCTACATTGGGCATTGCAGTAAACACCTCATGGGCAGAACTCTTAGACACTAACATAACCATGAACACTACCTTCTTGACTATTTTCTGTTTTATCCGAAATGCATAGGAATGCCGTGTCGAGCTGGTGAAGGTGGCGGATGTGGCATGGAGAGCAGGAGCATGGGCACGCTGACCCCGGTAGGTTGAATGCCGCGTATAAGCAGTGGCCGCCGGGGCAGATCTAGAACATTGAGCATAGCCTTGGGAGGAGCACGGAGTTGCAATGGAGCTTGAACGGGAAGAGCAGTTTGAATAGGGATGGGTGATGGCCGGGGCGCCAGAGAGTGGGGCTGCCGTCGAGCGGCGGTGGATGAGGAAGAATGATGGCTGGAGGCGTCAGCGTGTGGGATTGCTGGCCGTGTGGACCAGCGGCAGCAATTGCTGAAGGATGTACTGTCCACCGAGCGGCAAGCAGAGAGCAAGAGGTGTGGAGCCTAGTGCTTTCGCGAGGAGGCGAGAAAGTACGTCAGCGAGCTCTCGATGGTTCTGATCGGACGTTTCAAAACTTATTGTAGAGTGATCGAACGGTGATGAAATTAAATTAATGATGTGGTATAATGTCAGTGTGAGAAATCGTGTCGATTTAAACTATAAAAGATTCTATGACTCAAACTTTCTCCTGCTGTATGAAAAGGGTGATTATGCAGCTTAAAACTTAAAAGAGCAAAAATATATAGATGTTCTATCGTACAAGCATGAGCGGACACAAGTTTTCAGAGAAATCTCTTTACATCTAACCCTATTTTTTCATAGAGACACTGATAAAAGAAAGTTACTTACACGTATAGGCAATATCCATCACCGTCATTTGTTCTAAGTCGATCTCACAAAAAGAAGAAAAAAAAATCCTAAAAGTTCATAGTGGCACGACTCGCTCATATGTGGTTCTCATTTTCTCAAAAAAAAAACTCTCATTTATCACAGTAGACTTTGGAAAAATACTTCACGCAACTGTGAAATAAAATTCTTTTACTGTGCATTATATCATGACTCTTTCTTCAATGTAAACAAACCATGTCATCAGTCTTGATTCTATTATTCCTACGTCTTCCATTTGATAGGCGTCTTTGAGCTTGTTCCTACCAGAACAATATTTTCATCTACGTCTTAGACTCGTGGAAGGAAGAACAAGAGTCATTGTATCCAAAAAGTAAAGCATTTATTTCTTCTTTTCCTTCACACTTCTTATCACGTCAGTAACAGCCCTCATAGATTCCTATATAATACAGGTAAAAAAAGATTAATAAGTTACCATGAATAGATAAAAGGAATATAATATTATGTTTATGTTTTACATCATATACTGTAGTAAAGAACTGTACTTACCGTCCTAAGTTCATTATCATTTTACTCATGAGCAAGCCTTAAAATATGAATGTGTTCAATCAATTCCTGCTCAAATTAGTTCACTGGCTTAATATTGGCCTTGAGCTCACCCTACTCACGGCTAACTCTCCCAGCAAAAGTGTTTTATCCAAGAGGTCTAACCTCTCCAGCACCACAGATATTATATGTTGCAAGTAACTGTGCAAGTTAGACGACATGCACGTCAATCAAAACAGAACTTTCAAGTAAGTTCATATAACACTACATGTTTGTGCATATGACTCAGAGAATCAAGCAACTACGATGCACTTACTGGGATCACTATAATACGCATTTCACTATTGTCAATTACGGAATGCATCAAGCAAGAGATATCGTGTGAAAAGATAGACCTTGATTTGCTATTTGATGACCTTGACGGACTGCGCGACAGCAGCGGCTGGCTGCACGCCTGCACGGCCTCCGAGAGGATCACCCTTACTGGCAATAGAGTCTATCGTCAAGCAATCCGTCGTTGTAGGAACATTCAGAGAACCGCCGATTTGGTCGAGGAGGACAATGACTGCGCTGGTTCATTAAGGGGTGTTGCGTCGGTGTTTTTGTCGGCAGCGGAGGGGGATTCACCAGCAGGCAGAGCATCAGCGGAAGTGCTGTGCGGAGTGGTGCTAGGCGGCGGCGGGCGGCAGATGACAGCTTCGGCGGCAGCAGTGGCAGAGGATGGCGGCGACAGCAGCACGAGCGCGGCGGCTTCAACGGGGAGCAATACAGAGAAGAGTCCAGAACCATCGGATTGAACGACTCGGATTGAAACTAACTTCCATCCAACGGTTTAGCTAAAAGGAGATGACGTGGAGCAATCTCATGGCAAGAAACCGATCTGGTTTAGATATTAAAAGATTTCACTCCGTTTGATAGGACCGTGCAGTATAAGTGGTGGTCAAATTCCACACCGTAGCTCTGCCCATACATACTGGTATCCACACAAAATCATATCGTTCATATTTATTGAAAACCTGTAATAAAGGGCCTAAACTATAGCAGGGACTTATGCTCATTGTCGAGTCTTATTCGTTGCGTAACATGAATTGCCAAACACTTAAATGGACACAATGCTGCCTCCATGCTATGACCATTTCTTTCACAAAACAAAAGCACATAAACACCGGAAACAATCTACTACTAGTCTCGATTTTTAAATTCAAATTTGATCATTCGTTTTATTCAAAAAATTTATTTGAATGTGTAAAATTTTAAGTTGTAATTCAAATAACTCTAATAATAGATCAAATTATATCAAAATATATGAAATTTATTAATTTTTTTAATAAAATAAATAGTAAAAATTGAATTTAAAAATTAACAGCGACATCAATTAAATAACGAATAACGGAGAAAGTAGTAGCAATTGGGCCTGTTTTTATGTCGACTCGCCCTTTGTCCATAGGTTGGAAAGAGCTAGCTCCGTCTCAAAATAAAGTGTAAACATTTACCTTTGATCATTTGTCTTATTCAAAAAATTTGTGAAAAAATATTTATTTTATTGTGAAATAATTCATTATTAGAAATACTTTAAGATTGACTTATTTATTTTTGTAATTTTTTTTGAATAAAATGAATGGTCAAATGATAATTTCAAAAAGTTAATATCATTTTAAAAAGTCAAAAACGTCATTTATTTTGAAACGGAGAGAGTACCACTAAGTTGTCGTCGTTGACTTCAAACATCATCTTTGACTATTTATCTTATTAAAAAAACTAATTCAAATATGTAAAACTGTAACTGATGATTCTAACTACTTTGATAAAAAATCAAATTATAATAAAATATAGAATATTTATCAAACTTTATTTAATAAAATGAATGATCAAAATTGATGCTGAAGTTGACAATGGCGACAACATTTTAAGAACGGAGTGAGTATGTGTTTAATGTTAGAACCAGTCCATGTCTTTCTACAATTGTAGTAGGCATTAACATTTAAACATTCATCTTTTTAAAAAATTAAAGATATTATTTATTTATTTATTTATAGTGAATGTTTTATTATTATAAATAATTGAAGCGTGATTTGTATATTTTTATAATTTTTGAATAAGATGAATATAAAAAATATCACTTATTTTAAAACAAGAGTAAGGTGTAGGAATACTAACACGAACAAGCAAACACCAGTCCTTTCCAGGCATCCTGGCTTCTCCTTCCGTTAGGCAACCATATCATATACTGTCGTCGCAGCAATAGGCAATTTATTGACGGAATGGTAATCTATCGTGCAAGGTTAATGATGTCACTAGATGATCATTAAGAAGAGATAGGTAAAAAAAAAAAGAGAAGAACAAGACTCATCACCTAGGGTCAATAATAACACTTATAATGCATGAAAATTTTGAAATGCACTCTTCCACTTTATATTTTCAAAGTATATATTGATTGGCATGTACTTAAAGTACCGAAGAATGGTGTAAAATACCGCTTCAGCTTTTTATTAAGGAACTATTCATGTGTCAGCATGCAGTAGCTGTTTGCTTCCCATCATCTAATTTCTTTTGTTATGAGGCTGAACTTTTGTAAGGACGTAAGTGTAAGAACGCTGTGTGCGTAAAACACAGAGGTGAAAATTCTATACTATTTTCGAAAAACATAGAAGTTAGAGCTACGAAAAGATCCTTCAATGTCGGGTCATAAGATTCTGTAATGTCGGTAAAATTGTGCGACACTCTTCATACGACACTGCTGCAGATGGTAATCAATGTCGGTCTAAAAAAATTGACACTAAATCAAATTATCAGTGTCGGTCAAATAACATCATCTGACCGACACTGATAGCAGTGTCTTTAATGTCGATCATGAAAAACCGACACTGAATCAAATTATCACTGTCAGTCAAATGACATCATCTGACCGACACTGATAGCAATGTCTTCAATGTCGGTCATGATGACGCCAGCGGGACTGACTCTAGCAATAACAATAGCAGTGTCGGTCGGCATGATTTCATCTGACCGACAGAAGTAACTACAACAGCAGTGTTAGACGGCATGATATCAACTGACCGACACTGATATTAGTTACACCAGTGTCGCTCTGTTGACGTCACACGACCGACACTGATTTACGTTAATTTCAGTATCGTTTACTATGACGTCACAGACCCAATACTGCCATTTCCACTATGGTTTTGGTTGTGTTGACATCATACAACCGACATTACTCTCACTAGCAACAGTGTCAGTCTCAATGATATCAATTTTTCTGACATTGTTTACTGGACTCTCATGTCATATATTTTGACGTCACGTGGCCGACGCTACTTCTTAGATTAGGGGTGTCGATTTCTGTGACGTCACAAAACCGACACTTGGTCATTTTCTGACCATCGGCCACAGTGAAGAGGTCACTTCGCCACTAGTTAGACCTCTATAGAGTGTGGCCATGTATTTGAATATCTGAATAACACAAATCAAATGCAAATAACAGATTAATAAAATATATTAAAATATATTGACAGAGACAATGTAGTCACAAAGTGAATGTTTAGAGTCGCTTATGTACACAAATTCATCCATTGCAGCAGCTTAATTTACACATATATATGAATATACATACTTCACATAGAACTAACAACTAAAATTTTATTTGCTCGGTCAACTCCGATCTTGTTCATTAATTCTCTTCTGTTCAGCCTCAAAGTTTTGCCGAATTAGTTTAGAATTGTTATATTTCCCGCACCAATTAAAAAGTTCTTTATGTCTTGCCACAACACCTTTTGGATCAAAATATTTACCCATTGGATAAATAAACTCATGCATCATGAAGCGGATCATCAGAGATGCAATTTCATAGAGTGTGGCTTCATCATATTGGCTTTCTTGCATTTGCACCTGCTTGTCTGGCTTCCAATATTAAAAACATAATTAGTAATTACTGAAATGCAAATATCAATACAGTGTGAAAATATATATAACAATATTACTAAAACTGCAAGTACCTACATTTTTCCATATATAATCTTTCTTGCAATGCCATGTACTTTCTAGAGCTAACTTCTATGTATTTGCACACATAGCAGCCACCATGGACATTGCCAGGAGCCTGTTTTGCACACTTTGAGAACAAAATGGAAAGGTTAAAAGTCTCAAAGATATAGACAAAAATATAGTGATATAGATTATTGAATTATGGTGTAGTAGTACCAAAAAATGTGTTTTGTACGATAATTTTTCATTCCGTTTTGCATGGTGTTTTCCTCCAAGCTCGATGTTGAACCGGTAAGCGTTGTCACCGATAAGAAATATTATGTCATGATTATGAATATCAGATCACTAAAGAATTAAAATGATATTAGAGGTCATTACACATTAAAGACTTGCAAGAAATCGTTGTAGGTGCTCCTCTCACGATCAAGGGAGTCAAATACCCAAGCCTTTCATAATTTTGAATATATCATGAAAGAAATCCAATGATCGCTATAACAAAAGTACACTTAATTATGTTAGTGTTTGAATTTATTAGTCAAAAGTAGGGTTGCGTAAGTGACAGAGGAAGGCATACTCACTCAAAGTTATAATGAGCCATGATGCACTCCCTGTCCCGCCAAGTGTACATGGCCCTACCTATGTAGGTTGATGCAGCATTCCTAGCATTTTTGACCAACATGTTATGGTACGCCTTTTGGTCATTCTTCCTCTTGCCCTTCAAGTCAGGGTGGTCTATAGGGAGGTTGATCGCTGATTGGCTTATTGCTATTGGGTTAAGGTACCCGACTTTCTTATCCGCACCACAGTGGAAGCACATTCTAAAAACATAAAACAATATATAATCAATTATGGTGTTAATTAATAGTATGATTAATTATAAGGTTATTATTGTTCGAAATACTTACAAGCACCTTACGGTTATGAGAGTGGCATCCAATATCTTAAGTCAATAGGGGGCATGCATGTCTTCAAATGGCACATTTAGATTCATTGGTACAGTGTTAAAAAGTTCCCTAGAAATCTTAGCTTGGATACATTGAACACCTTTAGAGCATGCTTTTAAATACCACCCATGAAGTCTACGCATCATCTAGTCCTTCTTCATGAACATACACTTCGGTAATAGTGGCATGCCATGTTTGAACTCAGAAAAATCATCCTCTGTAACATCCCAAAACCATTCAGGAAGACCCTTCGGCACCAGAGGCGTTGCTCCACCAGTTTCTTTTTCTCATAGATGTATGGTTCTATCATAACCTTGAGAAACGTTTGAACTGTAAAAGAGAACATTAATGTGTGTTCTACACTTTAGCGGTTAATAGAAGGTGGTGCTGACCTTGCTGAATGTTGAGTTCTTAGCACGTGTCAGTTGAGGCGTAAGGAGGTCATCAATAGGCTTTTTAATAACACCCTCGTCCTCATGTGTCTCGAGAGGCAGAGGGGGAGGGGTCCATGATAGGCCCCTCAGCAAGAGCAGCCTCATGCTCATGTGTCTCAGGAGGCGAAGGGGGTACATGATAGGCCCCTCAGCAAGAGTAGCCTCATGCTCATTTGGCTTAAGAGGCGTAGAGGGTCCATAATAGGCCCCTCAGCAGCAGCAGCAACCTCAACCTCATGTCTCTCGGGAGGCGGAGGGAGGTCCATGATAGGCCCCTCGGCAGCAGCAGCCTCATCCTCATGTCTCTTGGGAGGCGGAGGGGGCCCATGAGACGCCCCTCAGCACCAGCACCTTCATTCTCTTCTGTTGGAGTACACCGAGATGAAAGTGCTGGATTAGGTCAAGACATTGATGTCGTTTCAACTGCAGATTGCAAAATAATGTCTCATCGGTGCTAAAGAACGAAATTATTAACAACATCTCCCAGAGTGTCAATCCCCTCTTCCTCATCAAGATAATCAGACGAAAATCAAGATACTTGTCATCTACTACCTTGATTAGTTGCACCTTGGCACACTCTGGTCGAATAGATACAGTATGAAATGTACGACCAGGCATTGCAATGCCTTTTGCAACCTTGATGCTCCTTTTCTAGTCAAGAGTCATATTCAATGAGTAAGGAGTATTCTCGATTATATCATTCACTGGGTACTTAGTGGCCGGTTCAGGCGCGGACCCATGGCTGCTTGGAGGCAGATTTTCAGTAGTTGGAGTAGTCTTGATGTTGTCGTTGACACTGATTCGGACATTCGGTACAACAAATGGTTGGACGAATTGTGGATTTTCTTTGAGAAATTGGAAGAAGTATTCTTTTCACTTCTCGTGTTCATCATCCTTGTTGGGTGGATCACGCTTCTTGTAGCTGCCCACGTCGTCCGGAACCCTGATTTCCACGCAACCATTGAAGAGATGGCTCGTGTATGACCTCAATGTTCCTCGTTTTCAAGGGCAACAGTAAGCTGGTCTCTTTCCCTCTTTGGCTTAAAGGTGCCTTCCTTCTCATTTGCAGCTAGCTCTTTGGCTTTTTGTACAACTTCACTAATATCAGAGCTTTTAGGAATCAATTGCCCATCATCAGTTGACTTGGATCGACTTAAGACCCAGTTTCGAGTGCGTTCACTGCATCCTTCTAGTGGTTCCGGTATCCCAGCTTCTCGATACTGTTGTTCTTTCAGTCTCCACTTTTTGATTTTAGCTGCATATCCACCTGGACTGAGATTAGGACGCATTTTGTTCTTTTTACTCAGTTCCTTAAAAGACTGGCTACTCTTTAAAGCATTTTCAGATGTCATCTTCTCAACAAATACTTTCCAATCATCAGGTGTGATGAAACCGAACTTGTTGAATGGTGTTAGACCCTTTCAAACATATTTCTTATTAAGGGTCATCCTAAATGACCGAAGGCATCTTCCCATTGTGTAGAGAGAAGCCTTTCTTGCACGGTCAAGGCAGTTTGTGGGAAAAAGGTACTTTGCGCACAAGTTGTCCCACAATTTATTTTTTTTCTTCCGAGACACTACGCCAATCATGAAATGTAATCCTAACTTTTTTCTCTTACTAAGACACCACAATCATTACGCCATTTTGCGTATTCCTTCTGGCTCCACAGACGCACCACATTGGTCGACAGGTTCTACAGCAAAAACTCCAGCACGCAGCTTGTTGGCTTTCCTAGAACCACCCTTTCATGTCTTCTGTGAAGCGGATGATGTGGGGGCGGTCCTGTCCTCAGTTTGCGCTGTCGGTTCTTCTTCATCAGTGAAATTAAGTCGTCTAGTGTTTCGAGCGGGAATATGCTACGAAAGATAGAGTTATATAAGGCATTTATGTTTGAGTTAAAATGAACATTGTTAATTTGTCTATCAAATACCTCATCGGTTGGATTGTAATCGGGGTTTTCTTGCGGCAGGCGCTGCCTTTTTGCGCACGGAGGATAGGGAGGGAAAGGTTCTTCAAAAGATGAGCTACTCGAGCTTTTGGGAGAAACCACAGGTGTCGATGCACCAACTTCCTCTATTGTAGAGATTATGTCCTAAAAATAGAAATATATATTATTGTATCTGAATGGATATTGAAAAGAAGAGGGTACAGAATAGAAAGACTTTTACTCTCAGTTCGGGTTGCCAATTTAATAGCCTTTCAACGCTCTAAGGTGTCATATATATTAGAGTCGATCGTAGTAGTGTCGGTCAAAGATGATGTCAGCAATACCGACACTATACGGTAACAGTGTCGGTCGCTGATGTCATCAAATAGACATTGTTATTCACACAACAATTTCACAGGATTCGCACAGGAATTTCACAGGAATCAGATCAAATTCACGGGAGAAACACATGAATCAATAATTTTTCATTTTTGCCAAAGAAGGTCTTACAATGTATCCATAAACTAAACAATAATATGTATATACATAAAAAATGTCATATAGCATTTCGAAGCCACAAAAATTGAGAGGAACAATGGTGGGAGGGGATGCGACTTACAGTTTGCAGATTGCCAAAATAGGGGAGGGCAGGCGGCTTACCGAGAAAGAATGGGTGAAGGTACTTACATTAGGGTTCTGGAGTGGGTGAGGGGAATAGGAGACGCCGGTCGGGAGACCGGAGCCGTAGCAGGAAACGCGGTGGGCGTCGAGGTCAGAGGTGAACGCGCAGCTGAAAGTCGGAGGACGACGCGCAGCCGTGACCGATGCCGAAGGCAAGGAAGATGATCGACTAGCCGTGGCCGGTGCCAGATTAGCAGCGACGGGAGCGGCGGCGGCGGGTTTAGGGTTCGCGAAAAATTTCGCCAACATAACGGCGTCGGGCGGGAAATGAAAACGCCACCAAGTTTAGTGTAGAACGAAGCGACAAGGCCCGCTTATATAGTAAGAGTAACAATGTCGGACACAATGACGTCACAATAACCGACACTAAAAAAATGCTAATAAGATTAATAATTTTTTTAATGTTTTTTTCTCGACGTATATAATGATATTTGATCGACAATTTCATTTTAGTAAATTGCATTTTGTTAGGAACCTGCCAAATTTCTATTTGAATTTTTTTTAGTCTTTTCATGAAATTTTTAGTTCAAATGGAATGATAGGTTACCAATCATATGGCACTATACGTTATGAGTAAAAGAAAATGTTGAATGTAGGTCGAAAGTGATTACAAAATTTGTAAAAAAACGTTCTATAATGAAATAGTAATGCTTATCATCTAGAAAACATTGTACAAAATAATGGAACATTTGACGCGTAAAAAAATTGAAATAATTTAAGTTATGTTTGCTGAGTGACGTTGTAATTTCGGTCATGCCAACCGACACTACAAAAGTAAAAGACCGACACTGTTGTCCTTGCAATGTCGGTCGCTGCTGATTTCAGCTTGCCCAACACTGTTAGTAAGTTTAACAATTTCTTTAATGTTTTTTCCTCGACGTATATAATGAATTTTGATCTTCAATTTGATTTTACTAAATTGCATTGTGTAAGTAACCTGTCAAATTTATTTTGAATTTTTTTAGTCTTTTCATGAAATTTTTAGTTCAAATGGAGCTATAGGTTACCAATCATATGGCACTATACGTTATCAGTACAAGAAAATATTGTATGTAGGTTGAAAGTGATTACAAAATTTCTAAAAAATACGTTCTAAAATGAAATAAGAATGCTTATCATCTACTAGAAAATATTGTACAAAATAATGGAACTTTTCGTGCTTAAAAGCATTGAAATGTTTGAAGTTATGTTTAATGAGTGATGTTGTAATCTCGGTCAGGCAGCTACCGACACTATGGTTGTAAATCACCGACACTGTTGTCCTTGTAATGTCAGTTATTGATGATGTCAAACCGACCGACACTACTAACTAAATCCTAGTCATTCTCGCCTATATATATGTATCTTGCCCCCTTGCTTCTCAACCGTCAGCGCACCGCCGCCTCTCAGCCGCCGCACGCTGCCCCTCGTCCTCTCTCGAACCACCGCCGCTCCTCCTCCTCGTGTCACGCCGCGCGTATGGTCCTTCTTCGGTTCTTACTTATGATGCCCAGTCGCGCACGGGTAGCCTGGTGAGCATATACAAATTTTGTATTTTGCTTGTCAGATCTGTTTGCAACATCATTTGTTTACCGGATTGTTATTCTCATTTGATGCAGGTTTGTCAGATCAAGTTATTAGGGTTTATGGCAGTGAGTTCAAGACTCATTCTCAAGTTTGGTGTCATGTAATCTCTGTCAACAGGGTTGACAAAGCCTGAAACGGTAGGGGCCGCGTCTACCTGCTGCTCAACGGCAGCGACATTCTCAGAGGTCGGTACCTATCACTCATCAGGCTCGGACGTCCGAAAGGGAACGCAGAGATAAGTACAAGATGTAGGCTAGAAGAATAGAAATATCATGATACCAAAAATGCAAGGGCGACACATGCTAGATCTAGACGCTGTTGATGAGCGTCTGCGTGCTCTTCAGCTTGCGGTGGCCGACGCAAAGTGAAGAGCATGCGGACGCTCATCCACAACGTCCAGATTTAGCTTCACTTGCCCTTGCATTATTGGCATCATGACATTTTTACTCTTTTAGTATACATCTTGTACTTAATCTCCGCATTCCCTTCCGAGCAAGAGCCGAGCCAAACGAGTGATAGGCACCGGCCTTCGAGAACGTCGCCGCCGTTGAGCAGCAGGTAGATGCGGCCCTTGCCGTTCCAAGCTCTGTCAACCCTTTTGAAGACATGTATTTGGAAAGATTTTGTAAAATGTCACTACTGTAATTTGTAATGATATTTCTATTTTTTAATGATCAACATGTGTTCATCGAAGATTCTGAGATATGTTAATTGGCAATACTGTAATGTCGCTCAAAGATGACATCAATATATTTGACTGACACCATTGCCAGTTGTAATGTCGGTTTTCGCTGACTTTCTATATGACCGACACTATTGCTATTTGTAATGTTGGTTTTCGCTGACGTCATACATGACCGACACTATTGCTAATTTTTGTTTGTATCGAAATTGCCCTTCCCCTTTCTTCTTCTACCCCCGCGCGCCGGCATCCTCTCCATTCTCGCTCGCTCTCCTGGTCCTCCTCGTTCCCCCTTACTCGAATCTTGCTCGTTCTCCTGGTCATCCTCGTTCCCTATTGCTCGGTAACCGATGTCCGAGCACAAGCATCGATGTTGAGGGCAAGTGGCGCGGGACCATGTTCCTGGTGTCTACCTGTCGATCCATGTCAGAGCCTAGGGTTTTATCTAGCTCGGTGAAGGCTGCGACATCTCAGAGCCTGGCGACCAGCTTGGATGTACGGCAACTCCCTCTGGTTGATTGTCCAAGTGTGGAAAACGGGTCATTAGGTTGCAGAGCAAGAAGGCCAACACATATGGTGAATTCTTCTTCAATGCGAGAAGAATCAACAGGTGAGGGTTCAATTCTGCTCTGATTTGACTTGCTTTAATGCACCTGTTTTTTAAAATGCTTTGAATCTCATTGTAGGATGATCTAATGAGGTGAAGTTTTTACAAGTGAAAAAAGGACTATAGGAGATGGTTGGCTGCAAATGTGCCCTATCATTTTCAGGTTCTATCAAAGGAAGAACATAAGGAAGCAATTGATGTGTCTGTGGAAGTAGCAAACTTAAAGCTTGAAATTGCGCAAATGACTTATGAATTAACTCAGTTGAAGCATGTGATCGAGAAGTTGAGCACAAAGATGAAGGCAGGAGTCACTACTGGAATCGTCAAGTTTCCCTAGGAAAATCTATCGTACCCCAGGGTTTTTTTTTCGCCCTAGGGAAATAAAGTTTCCTTACAAAAAATTTAAAAACCGTAGGGAAACAAATTTCTTTCCCTAGTACTTCGCTGTGCTCCTAGGGAAATCTAAACTTTCCCTACCAAGCAGATCACTTTCCTAGGGAAACCAGCGGGCGTGGAGCTTTTTCAAATTTTTCTTTCCTCTCTCTCTTCTTAAATCCCTACCTGGCCATCTCTATTTCTCTCTCTCACCGACGGGTGCCCCTCACCGATGCTCTCACAGGGCAGGCGGCGGGTGAGCTACGGCTTGCCCGGCGGCAGCAAGGTATGGCATGGACAGCAGGCCAGCAACCGGCGACAGTGTAGGGCGAGGAGAGCGGCTTCTACTTCGGGCGGGCAGGCGGCTCGGTGACGGCAGATCCGAGCGGCGACGCGGCCAGCGGGCGACTTCG
>BCLF01000036.1:2368523-2386244 GCA_001602275.1 Zoysia japonica
GGTGACAGCAGCACCGACGAGCAGGGCGGTGGCGCGGCAAGCAGGCAGCGATGGCGGGCAGCACTGCAGTGGGCAGCGGGCCCGCAGACTTTTCTTTTTTTTTTTAATTTAATCTGAAAATGTTCCCTAGGAACAAGTTTCCTAGGGAAGGAACTTCTTTCCCTACGGATTCCTGAAAAACCGTAGGGCACCTTCCGTCGACATTTTCCCTAGGAATCTGTCCCTAGGGCGTTTCGTATGGAAACATTCTTCCTAGGGTTTTTCTGTCTTTCCCTAGGGTTTTTGTCCCTAGGGAAACATGTTGATTTTAGTAGTGAGTGCTAACTGATGAAGTTTGTGTCATCACTGTTTTAGTTGGTTGTATGGTAGGACTATTGGTAGCAAACCTGTTAAAGTAGGAGAATGTGAGAAATATATTGTGTTTCAGACTCTTATTTCTGTTTGAATTATGAAATTGTGTATCTAGTGCTGTAATTTGTTTGTGCTAGGTTTACGTCAATGTTGTTTGGTTCATTGTTTCAGTGCCAAACATGTCACAGTTCATTTTTCAAAAAAATAGATGTAAGTTACGTTAATGTCGGTTTCTGTTGACATCATAATTGACCGACACTGTTGCTAGTTGTGATGTCGATTTCTGCTGACGTCATACTTGACGAAACTATTGTTCATTGTAATGTCGGTTCATGCTGACGTCATACTTGACCGACACCATTATAGTAGTGTCTATATTGACCGTCACATCATTTATAATATTGAAAACTGGAGTATCAGAATGTGAAACACTCAGTGGAAACTGGAGCATCGAAAGGTGAGGAGTTCACCCAAGCTCTATAAAAGGGGTCGCAACAGCGCTCCTCATTCTCGTGTTCTCCATTTCATCTTCTGCATCTCTTTTGAACCATCTTCCGAACCATCTTCATCTTCGACTCCGATGGCGTCCCAGAAAGTGCATGAGCTGGAGAGACAGCTTGAGGAGTCGGAGGCATGACTCGTCAAGCTTCGCTAAGATCTTGATTATATGCGGGTATCCCTCCGGCTTCAAACCGACATGGCATCGGACATCTTCAAGAAGATAAACGGTGCTATGATGAATCTGAAGCTGTCGTCTGGAGCTCCCTCTAGGCCAAGGGGTGTCTCCTGCCCACTTCCTCCACGCCATGGCTCCTTTGGAAGGGATGCTGAGTCGGCTCCCTGAGAAGATGGAGTTGGAGCGCCGTGACCTGGCGCAGGCAGTTGCAGACCGCATACTGTCTGCGGTAAAGGTATGGCAGCCTGACTTTCCCTTCGACACCCTAGTTCAGCTGGCGTCCCATCGCGACGAGAAGACCAGGGAGGCAGAGGCGACCATCAAGCGCTTCTCCACCAAGGTGGCCAAGTTAGCTGTTCAAGAGGAGGAGAAAGAGGAGGATGAAGAGGACTTCGACATGGAGGACTCGAACATGGAAGAGTAGTTATTATAAGTAATAGTAGTAATTTTATAATTTTATAAATATTATGTTTGCAAGTTATGTAAATTTATAAAAATTATTAGTACAAGTTAAAAGTGTAATCTCGGTTGCAAAGTCGGTTTCTCCTTTTAATATCGGCTTCTACTGACGTAATACATGGCCGACACTATTGCTCGTCGTAATATCAGTTTCCGCTGACGTCGTACAGAAGCGACACTATAACTCATTGTAATGTCGGTTTCCGCTGACGTCATACCTGCCCGACACTATTACATGACGTAACTTTAGTCTCACCTCGTCTATACTTGGTAATGTCTACCAAATTATAAGCTCTGTCTATCTGTCTGTTCGTAAACGAAGAAGCGTGTAAACTATATGGCAGGTTGGCAGTGGAGGTTGCGCATAACCTGCGTAATCTCCAATGCGAACCTGGTCATACCGTTGTACATTCTTCTTCTTTTCATTATATAATAGAAATAAGTTACATAAATTTATGTTAGATATTCTGTCATTTTATAAATAATAATAGTAAAAGTTAAATATTATAAGAGTGTTGCACGTTCTGTAATTTTATAAAAATTTTTACTGCAAGTTAAATATAATAAGAGACATGTATATGGACAGGTTCTTTAATTTAATAAATATTTTGGTAGAGTATTTTGGAACGGAGGTAGTACAACGGTTAGGTTTATGTCAGTTTTTGCTTATGTCATACTTGACTGACACTATTGCTCATTGTACTTTAGTCTCACCTCTCCTATTCTTGCAGTGTCGACCTATTTATAAGATCTGGCTTTCTGTCGTTTGTCGAGGAAGAATGTAAACTGTATGTCCAGATTGTACATTGCACGGCCAAAAAAATGCAATCTAGACATATTGTTGTACTTTCTTCTTTTTTTCATTATATATACAATACATGAGATAGATGTGTCGTCCTGACCTACGGCACCAAAAACTGAGACTCCTATACTAGTTTCGGTTATTTTTTACGTCGAGACGACCGACACTGATAGATTCATTATCAGTGTCGGTTTTTGTTAGATCACGTTTGTGTGATACTATAGCTTTCCATCTTAGAGTCGGATGTGGATGAAGTAAACAATAACCGACACTGGTGTCATGTTCTGTAGTATCGGTTGCTCGTGACATCTACTGTGACCGACACTATTGAACAATGTTGCCAATAGTATCGGTTTGTAGAATGATGTCACTTGTGTCCGAGTGTCAGGTCGTAATGTTGAAGGGCCAGCGAGACTCGTTAGTGTCAGCTGTTACGTTCAACCGACATTGTTATAATTTTTTAAGTGACAACGTAGGTTCGTTTTGTAGCAGTGACTTCCTCAATTCCATATTACTTATCATTGTGCAGTCTTCAAATTTTCACAATTAATGTACATGTCATCACCACTTCTCAATATATTTATCTATTTGTACATCATTATCTCCAACCCAAGAACATAAATTTTATCCTCCAGGACGTCACACACTTTTTCCATCATAAATTCATGTGCCTAGACTCGAAACGATGGTAAATCAAGATGGAGGAATAAAGTTATCTACCACTGCATATGTATGTTGCCAATATAACAATAACAATTTTTTTATAATTTGATAATATATACATGGAGACGTCGACATGTCATTATTTTGATCAATCGAAGATCCAAAGACAAGTATTAGTTTTGAGTTATGCCTTCTTACACTTAGTTAAATACGCATTGAGCAAGATACATGGCATAAATCATACTAATTAATGTACTTCCTCTGTTCTAATTATAAGCCGACTCTAGAGTGACTTATAATTTGAGACTATGACCGATGAGTAACATATTAATTTCATTCACAATAACAAGTCAAACACTACATATCACAATAGCTAGCCTATCACAACCTACTACTCCATATAACAAATCAGCCCTGGTTAAAAAAAGCTAGTAGTAGGAGTAGAAAGCATCTACACGACCTCTATGCAGCTTTTCAATTCTCTCACTCCAGCATGGAATAATGCCTGCCCATGACCAAATAGGCTATAATACCAACAAAACTTCGTCACGGGTGAACAGTATCCCGCACTGCCGAGTACACATGGACTGATTGCACGACACAGTACGCAGACAGTCACCCACATATGCACTCCCAAAATAAACAAAATAAATAAATTTATATCTGTATCACGGCTTTGTAGGCCATGGATGTGTTTCAGACCAAAGGATGCGAGCCCGACTGGTCTACAGTCTACAGGGACTCTTGTGTCACTTCATTCACACATCCAAATTGATTTAAGAGTAACAATTTTCACATCATTGTTCTATTTTTCTCGTTTCTTACGTTTTTCTGTGAAATTGAACTGATTCCTGTGAAATTTACGCGAAAATCTTGTGTTCCAAAGAGGCATAAAACTATGCTAGTACTATGAAACTTATGATATGATTTTAAGTATGAAGCTAATACAACAAAAAATGAAGACATAACCAACCAAAGAGTGGTGATGATGATGGCATGCATCTAGTATTATTTCTGTCAGAGAGCTTTGGTTTCCCTTGATTCGAGCTTAGTTTTTACAGTTGATCTCCATTGTGATGAATTTGAATCCTCCAATAAGTCGATCCTTTTTAACTTGCAAAGACCATGATATGCATGAACTGAAGCAAAAGAGATTACCCAGCTCAAAAAATGCCAGCATGGCGTTTCTGTGCACTAACCAAGCAGCAGCATGAACAGGCCCAGCCCTCTAGCTAGCTAGCTATGGCTCTGCATCGATCGGAAGCTAAGGTCGGTGACTGAAGTGGACGACCGACGTGAGGAAGAAGAAGGCTAGCTGATGTCTAGCCATGGCTACCCATGCCATGCCATTGCTCGTTGTTGCTTTGCTGCTGCTGTTGCTGCTGCGCCTGAGCCTGCGCATGTTGCTGTGGCTCGTAGCAGCCCATGCTCGTGTTGGCGTTCACAGCGCCTATGCACGAGTCGAGGCCGGCGAGGTTGAGAATGTCGCGGTGGGAGAAAGCGCGCAGCCCCAAGAAGTCCCTCGTCATGCCTTCGTTGGCGCCTCCCCCGCCTCCACCGTCCTCGCCGCTGCCGCCGTGGAAAGTGCTCCTCGCGAGCCCGCCCATGGCCGCGTCCTGCTGGGCGTTCAGGCCTGTAAGCCCGAGCCCGAAGCTGGCGCTGCCGGGCGCGCTCGTCGCCGCGCCGGCCATCTGGATGTAGTGCGCACCGCCCCCGCCGGCGGTACTGATGGTCGCGCCCATCTGCGCCGCCTTCTGGAGCAGCGCCGTGGCCGACAGGTGCGCCGAGGCCCGAGGCACCTGCTGCTGCTGCGGCGGGGGTGGCGCGGACGTGGCCGAGCTCTGTGCGCAGAGCGGCTGCAGCAGCGGGTGGGCGTGGTGGTCGTAGGGCATCGTCGGCCACGGCGACGGCATCTCCGTCTTCATGGCGTAGTTGCAGTGCTGCTGCTGCTGCGACGCCGCCTGCACCTGCTGCGGAGGCGGCGGCGGCGGCTGAGGCTGCATGACCTCCTGCTGGGGCTGCTGGTCCTGGAACGCGGCGAGCTCCTGGTGCTGCTGCTGCTGCATCACCTGCTGCGAGTGCGACGTCGACGAGAAGAGCAGCGCTTGGTGCACCGGCGCGGCGCCGTGCATGGCGGCGTTGAGCCCGATGGCCCTGGCGCTCTCCTCCGTGAGCGCGTCGCAGAAGGCGCGGTGCGTGATGAAGCTGTCCCGCCTGCATGCGATGCAATTCAAGATAAAATCTTTTGCTACTCCTTCGACGCAGCTGAATCCATAAACAAAACGGATTGAGCTGTCAAACTACTGGTAGTCTAGTGTAAAAAAGCAAAAGTTTTCACCCGTCTGAACTCGCTCAATCGTCATCGCCGCTATGCTACGCCTACGCTACGCTGCCGTGTGTGAATGGTGTAGAGAGAGAGAGAGAAAGAACGGGAATCATCAGCGAGGACGCCGAGGACGACGACGACTCGTGGAAGAAGTGACAAGAGAGAGTATAGTCATGGCGCACAGGTAGAACTAGAGCAGACTACTTGACAGAGAGAGAGAGAGAAAGGGCATTGGGAGCAGAGAGAGAGAGAGAGCTCACTTCTTCAAAAGCGGATTCACATGTCTGACGAGCTTCCTGCTTCCCCCTCGATGCTCTCTATTAGCTCCTCATCATCGAGGATCTCTTACCCTTGTCCTATGCCCACGTAGCTTTGCTGTTCGTTTTCTTCTTCCTCCGCTTTCTCCCGTTCTCCGATCTCTCTCGCGCGGCGCGCACCCACAAATATTCACACGAACACACTACAGACACACACATGCTCACAGGCTAGACCTACACTACCGCTACGGCCTACCTAGCCAAGCCACTGCCTGCAGGTCAGGCCAGGCCAGCTTCTCAGCCATGGCCACAAAACAAAAAGAAAACGAGGACCATCAAATTTCTTTTCCATGGGCATATGATGCATTTCTTTGTCCCCCCCCCCCCCCCCCCCCCCAGTAATAACATTCTCCTGATGCAAATACTGGCATTGCTTCTACACAAGCTAGCAGCAGCAAGCAATCCGGGTGAGTAGTGCTCTCAGCCCAGGTGGCTATTGCCTGACACATTATTCCATTCTCTAATCAGGAGCCCAGGCCTAGTACTAGTAATCCGCTAATAGTACCACCTGAAACGTCCAATCCAGAATTTCCAGTACTCATTCATCGATCTCAATCAAATTATCAAGGGCACTCGTTAGTTATTAATCGATCTGAACACTCTGATCTCATCCCTTATAGATCACCTGCTCCATTACTCAGTCGTCGCAGCTCCACCCCCGCAGTTCACACTATCCAAATGGGAACGAAGGACCAAGGTGAGAGAAGAAGTTGACCCGTGCACACTTGAGGTTGACTCGGGTACGGAGCTGCATGCTCTTTCCCTCCCTGCTAGTGTTTATCCTCACCCAATACTCATACTACTACCGTCAAGCAGCAAGAAGCCAAGCACTGAAGATCAGATGGCGCTATGCGTTCTAAAACTAGTAGAATCAGGAGCTGCCAGGACGCAGAACACTGAGCACGCGCTGCGAGCAAAACAGCTTGCTTGTTCGACGACTGCCATGGATGAGAGAGAGAGAGAGAGAGAGAGAGATTTTTGGGGTGAGAAGAACCTGGAGAAGATGGTGCCGCAGTCGCACTTGTACTCCCTGGTGCCGCAGATCTTGGAGTGCGCCTTCCAGTCGGAGTGGACGGCGTACTTCTTGGAGCACTTGTCGCACTTCCACTTCTTCTCGCCGTGCTTGCGGAAGAAGTGCTTCTTGATGCCGGTGAGGTCGCCGAGCGCGCGCGCCGGGTCGTGGTGCACGCACGACGCCTCCGGGCACACGTACACTTTCTTCCGCGCCGCCTCCTTGCCCGTGCCGCGCTGCTTCAGCTTCCACGGCAGGTTGTGACCGCGCCGGTGCAGCTGCAGGTTCTGGTCGCGCTGGAACCCCTTCCCGCAGATCTCGCACACGAACCGGTTCGTAGCCATCAGCGTCGCTGGAGACAGCGCCACCACCTCTGCGTCGGGGTCTGCACGTGCACCACCCACTCATCAGTCATCAATTCGTCATATCCAGCGCACAGGAAGAACAAAACTAACTCGTGATCGATGAACCACCAAACATACCGGGGTTCCCGGGGAGGCTGCGCTTGCGCTTGTTGTTGCCGGCCGAGGCTGCCGGCGCCGGGGAAGGAGGAGGAGGCGGGTTGTTGGGGCCGGAAGCGGAGGAGGTGAGGTTGGACATGCTGCTGTCCTGATCTGCCGCTTCTCCTTGCTCCTGGAGTAGCTGCTGCTGATGAAACATGAAGAAGGAGCTCCGATGGCCTGATCTTGGAACTTCTTGTATCTATCTATCTATCTATATGCACGTATATATGTCTACCAAGCTAGCGAATCCACACCCATGTAGCTGAAGCTGAAGAAGCGCTGGACATAAAAACTGGGAGGAGGGAGGAAAGCATTAACTCAAAAATGGAGGACGAGGATGGGGCAAAGCACTCGACACGGGGGTATGTGAGAACTGTGAAGCTGAGCTGAGAGCAGCCTCTCCACACCAGGCAAGCAGGCACCTTCAGAGAATCAAAGGGAAGGGAACAACAAGGAACAGCCAGCCACACAGGAATCAAGGAGCGGCAGGGGACAAACCAGGGGGAAACTGAGTGGTCAATGACGGGAAAGCAAATTCAGATTCTTTCCTCCTCTCTCTTGCTCTTCTCTCTCTCTACTGCTCCTGCTTGATCAACAGCAGCTAATCCGTCTACCAGGCTCCAGGAGAGAGCGAGAGCTTGCACCGAGCAGCTGCCGCGCGCAGGGGAGAGAGAGAGAGAAGGAGGCAGAGAGAAAAAGAGAGAGAGAGATAGAGAGAGCCGGCGGGGAGAAAGGAACAGTGTCAGCAGGTATCGGCGGAGAAGTGAAGGGGAAGAAGGTGAGAGAGAGTGGCACCACCAACGCCAAAACCATGCCCCCCTCTCGCCACTTTTATCTGCTTCTGCCACTTTACTTGCTTTGTATCCATGCTTTGCCCTCTCCAGTCTCTAGAAACAAAGATAACTTTTTTCTTCTGTCTTTGGGCTACGATGTAGTGAACGTACCGCGCTTTGGCAACAACAGTGACTCTACATCATAATGCTAATGATTTAGTACAGATTAAACATTGGTTGTAAATATTCCATTCCTCCCAAAATAAATAACATTTTTTTATTTTTTTAAAGTATCGTTTAACTATTTGTCTTATTCAAAAAATTACGAAAATACAAAAACAAACAAGTCAATAGTAAAGTATTTCTAATAATGAATTATATCACAATAAAATAAATAAATTTTTTAAATTTTTTGAATAATACGAATGATCAAAGGTAGATGTTTGAATCTTTAGAAAGACACTTATTTTAAGACGGATGGAGTACTGGTTAGGCTCTTTAACACAGTGTTCTCAAACGTAGGGATGAGAAAAAAAAAACAATACAATTAAAGTTGAATATCAACTAGCAATCCTATAGGGAATTTAGAATGCAAGAAAATATCTCGTCTAGTGTTTAGATTCATCATAAGAAAATTACACATATTTAAAGAGAGATAATTACACAAAGAAAACTTTTCATAAGCTTGAACCTCTCTTTTTTTATTTATCGAAATGAGGTTGAGCCTATTTTTACAATTCCTCCAAAATTGCTGGAGTAAGTCATCATTCGATCGGAGTTTCATTGGATTAATTTGCAGGAGCACAATCCTTTCTCCAAAGGACTTCATAGGAAATTTTAATCTTAAAAATTTCCTACAGTGTGTTTTCTTTTGTTCCTGAAGGGGGTATTACAAGTCACTGTAACGTAGAGATGAGAGGGATGATCAAGTGCCATTTAGCCTAGCAACAATAGTTGTAGGGCCCTGTGAGCGGCAGGCATGTGTGCACTTGGCTACTCCAAGTTGCAGTTTCCATCTCACGATGCTGAGCTTTCTTGTCTTTTCCCCTGTCTCCTTGCAAACGCAGTGGCAGATACTCTACTGTCTCTGATAAAAAAAACCACCTTTTCTTTATGTACCCTGTACACCTACCCGGTTGGTACACCGCCACTGCTTAGATCAATCCCCCATCCATCCCCTCTCCCCCCACTCACGGCATAGTAGGTATTATTATTATTTTTCAAGTTACTAAATATTTACTCATTTTAAAAATATAGTTCTTTTTTTTAAATGAAGTGAGGTCTCGTTAACACGGGAATCTCACAACAATTTCGTAGGAATTGGAGTAGTTCACTTTCATATGAAAAAGTATAGAAATTGAAAAAATTCTCGCATTCCAAAGATTCATGGCTTCCGTGGGCATGCATCCAATTTTTTTCACCTCGTGACATGATCTGATAGTCCAACCTTGATAACACCAAAGATTCATGGACGTGCCTGGTTTGTACTTGCTCACTTCAGGCTACCGGGCATTAAAATATTGCTAGGCGTTATTTTAATTTAACTTGGAGGGGTAAAAAAAATTATTTACCGTGCTGAACGAACAGGGCTGAGAGTAAAGATAAAAGTTGGTACCTATTGAGTATTATGAGTCAAGCTTCTAGTTCATTTTATCTAACTAACAATACAAAATGAAGAAAAGATGGAGGAGAAAATTAGTTTATTTTTAAAAATTTTGGACCGACTCACCAACTTAAAAAATCAAAAACTTTCATCCTACCAGGAAATAAATCAGCCAATGTTTCAGCTGGGAGATTAACCGACCGCTTTGTGCATGCTACTGTACTGGAGTACTGTACAGGCGTGCGACGCGATATTCGGCCACTGTTGCCGGTCTTTCAATTCAGAGCCATCCTCTGCATTTATGTGTATGGAATCTCTTGAAAAGAGCAAATAGACACGCTTCATGGGTCTACAGTACGCATACCGGCAAAAATGCTCTTCCTCAAGATTATAGAATAATTTTTGCACTGTTGGGATTTATTCATTGCATGTAATATTATGCACCTATCTTTATCGAGTTGTGTCAGTGAAACCTTGTTGAGCTGATCACATTGGATTGGAGAGAAAATCTAAAAATAAATTTTAGTCTAGAGGATCAAACTTAGAAAATTTTAGTCTAGAGGATCAAACTTAGGGAATTTATGTATATCAAAATGAAACTAAAGAAATTCATGTTGCAATCAAATAGAGTATACTTGTGCATAGGATATCCGGGTCAGGAAACATTTTATTACTTACATGATTATTGTCCATCTAAAAATAATAAAAAGCTAAGCAGTAGTTTAATACTAGTATTTAGGTGGCGTTTAAATCCTCAGGGATTCTAAGAATCTGGATAAAAAAATTCCTTTAAGTATCCAAACAGGAGAGTTATTGGAAGATTATAAAATCTTATAGAATCTTATGAACTTAAATACTATTTAAAATTTTATAACACAATACAATTTAACATAACTAAAATGATAAAATTTTGTAATCTAAATGCGTGAGATTTTGAATTTCTAAAATCCGAATTTTAAATTTCAAGAATTCAAATAAAATCTCTTAATCCAAACAGTTGATATTTTAAAATTCCAATATCTGGATTTAAAATCCCATAATTTAGAATCCCAAAATCTTGATTCAAACGAGACCTTAATTATAGTCAGTCGAATAAGCTGGAGAGACGATATTAGATTACGATGATGCGATCAGCTGTCTCGGATTAGTTAAATTACGGCTGATTAATTAGCAGCGACGGTCACGCTGCTGCGTCGTGTGTATGTGCAGTTGGTCGCTGTCTGCAGCCGCCGCTGTGCGCCTTGTTTATTTCAGCCGGGTCGCGTACGGGCAAGAGTCAATGGCCGCCGGACTAGCCATGTGCCAACTCATCTCAACCCCTTAAAATATACTCCTTTCATTCTAAAATATAAGCATTTTTAGATTTAGTCAAAGTTAAATTTTTATCACTTTGACCATTAATAATAAAAAATTATTAATATTTTATTAGATAAAAATTATATTTTTTTAATTCATCAGGAAATAAGTTTTCATAAAAAATATTTTTTTATATTATAAATTAAGTAATTTTCTAGATATTATTAGTAAAAGTTAAATAAGTTTGACCTTATCCAACTCTATAAATGCTTATATTTTGTAACGGAGGTAGTAGAATCTCTCTTCTTCTTTGCACCACCTTTATGTTTTAATAAAACACAATGTTTTTTCTATAAAATCATCCTGCTACGTTCTTATCAGGAAAATCAGAAAAATCGTTACTAGGAAACAATGTTTCGTGCTCCCACCGCTCAAAATTATTATAGTATTTAAAATTTGATCTCCAATACATGTCATTCTCTTTTTCTAATACACTTATTTTATTTTCAATAAATCTCTATTTCTATCTCTTTTCTCATTTTCTGTGCATTGTATTTTTTCACTTGTCCATAATTCACGTGGTCAGAACTAAAATAACCTATAAAAGTAAACGAATGGAGTAGCAAACATGGGGATTTGATAGTACGATGATATTCATAGCTACTTCCTCTGTCTAATAATGTACTCTCTTCATTTTAAATTGATGTCGTCGTTGATTTTTAACATCAACTTTGACATTCGTCTTATTCAAAAGTTTCGTGTACACTGGTCCCATCAAATCTTCATTCATTCTAGCCCAACTTAAAAGGACGCGTCTCCCTTTCGAACAAAACTGTTCCATCCACGGCAAAACAAAATAAAAGTACCTTCAAACTACACCAGCAATCACGTTCGGTGTGCACATGTATGTATTCAGTCCCTGTCTTTTGCTCTGGCACTTTCTTTGTGCTGCAAAGGGCACTCATCCGCTACACAACTTCTTTGATAAGCCTTTTCCAGCACATCATTCAGCAGCTAACAGGAAAAGTTGCAGCTCTTTAGCACCTAGAGGAAGAAAAAGATTAGTAGTAGATCCAGCTTTACACAACAAGCAGGCCAAAAAGAACATGCCCTTGAACAAGAACACCAACTACAATGATTAGCAGATACTCTCTCCGTCTCAAAATAAGTGTTGATCTGGGTTTAGTCAAATTTATTTTTGACCAATGATTCCTAAAAATATAAATTATTTTTAATATATATAAAACATATATTATGAAAGTATTTCTTATGAAGAATTTAAAAGTACAAATACTAGGTTTTTAATATTAACCAAATCTATAAAAATCGTTGGTCAAAGCTAGATAGCACGAAACTCAAACGAACACTTATTTTGAGACGGAGATATATGTAGCACCTTGCACTACTACCTCCGTCCTAAAATATACTCTTTCCATTCTTGAATTGATGTCGCTGTTAACTTTTAATATCAACTTTGACCTTTTATTTTATTCAAATTTTTTTTGATAAAAATCATATATTTTATTATAATTAATTTAATTAATTATCAGAGTTATTTGATCGCAACTTAAAACTTTACATATTTGAACTTATTTCTTGAATAAGACGAATGACCAAATTTGAGATTAAAAGTAAAAGGCGACATCAATTTAAAAATTGAGGGAGTAGGTATT
This sequence comes from Zoysia japonica, assembly GCA_001602275.1. Taxonomy (NCBI): domain Eukaryota; kingdom Viridiplantae; phylum Streptophyta; class Magnoliopsida; order Poales; family Poaceae; genus Zoysia; species Zoysia japonica. The sequence goes on from BCLF01000036.1 coordinate 2,380,978, forward strand.
TTTAACATTGTTCAAACTTTAACTTTGACTATAAATTATTAGTATGTTACTAATTTCATCGTAAAACATATTTTCATAATCTGTATCTCTTTAAATTAGAAAGTGTTTAGTTTCTAGATATGCATGGTTAATCAAAGTTAAACAAAATTAATTTTGATCAGACTCATAAATTATATTTTAGAATGGATGAACTTACAGTGTTAGCCATAAGGGCCTACAGTATTAATTGAAATGTATGACGATACTCGTACGGCAATATTGTGGACTGCAAGCTGTGTCAAGCATCCGACACTAATATATACACACCATTAGGCAACTCTGCACTATAGTGTCAGTTTTCCTATCTGTCCAACACTATTGAAAAAATGGAAGTAATATCGTAGGCTCATTTTATAATAGTGTTATGGTGACCAACACAGCTGAAAACTTTAAGATTTCGCTGCAGTGAGCTGAGCCCAAAACTAAACTCAGATATGCAGGGGTTACGATTGCCCCACGGCATTGCATTAAGAAGAAAGTCTTTTTACAGTAAATTATTATGTTTTTTCTACTTATACTAATTTGCACGAAGGAGCTCACTATTATTTAGAATATTCTCCATCAAATTTTAATAAATTTTGTTAAATTTTATAGTGTGAACATAAGATTTTAATTCTAGAGTCTAACTTATAAACTCATGCATATGATAGAACAAGTTAAAAGCATGACTTTAAAGTCACTAATATTTGAGATTAGATATATACGTAATAATAAATTGATAAACTGTGGGTTGAAAGAGTAAATTATTGAATTCCTGCAAATGTCCATATATTTTCTTTGTGTTGAATAATACAGCTCGCGGGTTCTCTTAAAACTCGCATATTTAATTTAAAGCTAACAATACGATTTGCGGGCATAAGATACCTGCCCCTGCAACTTGAACTACTTGTTCCATTAATTAGGAGATGCTCACGGTAGAAAATTTGTGCCTTTTTTCTTTTCCCTACGCGCATGTCCATATCATCAGCGTCAATGCGCTTAAACTCCAATCATGCATGACCAGTATGATTTCAAAAAAGAAGGTCAAGGCCCGAATTATGAGGCAGAATACAAGCATGTCTGTGTCATGAAAACGACCGGCGCGCGGCCCCCTCATGCAGGCTAGGCTGGCGCTGCTTTTGAATTCCAATATGCAGTAGCGAGGAAATCACCAATTGGGAGGAGTAAGACCGGGCATTAATCAGCAACAGGAACCATGAAAGCTGGATTGTGGTTCGATCACAGTACAGCAATCTCATGCGTAGTACTAATCCAGGACTCCTACTATTGAGTAGGACCGGACATTTATTTATAGATTTTATTGACTACGACTTTGATCAATAATTTTGATATATTTAATTAATTTTAGTAATATAAATTACATGTATTATAAAAATATTTATTTTAATGATTAAAAGTATAAATACTAGATTAAATTTAATTAAATTTATAAAAATTATCGATCAAAGTGTAGTCAACAAAAATTAGAAATAAACTTGTATTAAGATTACATGATAACATGGCATGACCAAGAAGGACGAGGCACAAGCCAGGGTTCACGTATCATCGCAGCCGTCATCTTCACCGTCATCGATCCTACTACCAGGTCAGGGGACAGGCGACGACAGCAATCGAAGTTTGGTAGGACGCACTCATGATGCCTCATGCCTGCCATCTCGTCACCAAATACAGTATCAAGAAAGGCGCCAACGAGCTACTACTACACGGCACTGGAAAGGTCCGGTGCCGTCTCTCTGAAACCCATCATTGTCCCCCAAATTTTCTTGCTGCTTATCGACAAGCCGTGACCAATCCAATGTTGATTGCTTAATTGCTCGCTCAAACACTTCATGATAGCCGGAGTGCTCGAGTCCAGATGCAGGCAGGCACGGTCGGCCAAGTCGACGAATCAGGATGTTCTTCTTGCATTCGTGCGATCGATGGTTCAATCCGGGAATGCTGCGTGGTTTCTGAACCACCAGCCAAGAACAGTGAAGTAGACGCGCCCACAGGAATAATCCTATCAGATTTTTTTCCCGAAGGACCCATCCTATCAGAAATTCAACAGAAACAGTTTCTTGGGACATGAAATTAATGCGCGCAGGAGTTCACTGTTAGCTGAGGGAGACGTCAGGAGCTGTTTCTTTGGAAAGTTTCTCACGTTGCTGCTGCAGAGCGACAGAAGGAATCTGCTTGTAGTAAGAACATTTACTGGAGAAGATAAACTGGTGCGTATTGCCATTTACGTAGTACAGCATATGGAAATGAACCAGCCCGGTAAGTGAGTACAAGCTCCACTGTTATTGCCCGGGTAACTTGCAAACTTGAATGGTAACTTTATTTGTCTGCATGATTATTTCTATTGCCATGGCTCTGCTCGTCTGTACACGCTTCGTTCAAGTTGCTCCTGGACTTGTTCTCCATGCTTTTTCTTCTTCTTTTGCACAATCCTGAGAACGTTTCCCAGCAAAAGGGAGGGCAAAACGAAATGATCAGAACTCTGAAGAGGGGCAAAAGCATGGTCGAGTCAAGCGTAGACTGTATGAAGAAATGGAAAGCAATCAATTTATGCAAATGGTTGCAGCATCAGATCACAAGAAGGGTATCTGTTGTACTAGTTATTTTGAGATGTTGAAGACGGCAGGTTTTGCCTTGGCTCAAAATACTAGTAGAGCTAGGTCAAGCACTCTATGGCATTGTAAAGCTACATCAACGCTTGGCAGATGATGATACGGAATAAGGCAGATATTCTTATTTTTGGGTGGGGCAACTGATATGCTGGGAAGTTGGATAAAAGCATTTATTTTGTTTGTTGTTAGGAAGCAGAGGAAAGATTTCAGGGAGCTACAAAACAGAACAAAGAGCTGAACTCCGGCAAGCATGGAGGCTGACAGAACTTGAAACGATGTCTGGTACAACAAACTTCACTGATGCTTTGAAATGAACTAAGGCAGAATTTATCCTAAAGAATCGTAGCTGCTTCCAGTCTCAGAATTAGTTATCCTCAGATAATCGCCTCTAGAAGCTCTACCAAGGTCAACTTATAATGGTGTTCTTTGTCACACTCGGTTTCAATGGCTAAAACCGAATGATCTTTTATGTGTGCTCAGTAATAAGTTTCACACACAAAACGACTTCATTAATGATAAACAGAATAATGTATCGAATAATTAAGATATTATAAAAATAGACTAAGAGTCTTATTAATTTACAAACTAAACAGCGGAGACGAAACGAAAGCGTCTTCGGCTTCACAGGCAGTTGACCGAATAGTTCGTCTAGACGTCGGCTCCAGAGTCTTCAATGTTCTCCCTCTACTGAGCAGCAATTATAAAAGCAAGGTTGAGTACAGGATGTACTCAGCAAGTGTGAGAAGTATATGACATGTGGCAATTATCAAGAAACAGACAATATAGGGTTTAATTGCATAAAAGCACACATTAGAGACATACATTTCTTATTAAGCACCTATTTATAAGTGAAAGATATCGCATCTATAAACAGTAGTATAAGTAACAAGACTAAATCACAGTCTCCCACTGTGATTCACCAAACCAAACTAATGACAATTACCAATTTCCGCTAATCATGTGAGGGTCCATGCAATACTCGTGACCGTGAGCACGGCTGTCATGACAGTTTTATACTCTGCAGAGGTTGTACAAATTTCCTCACGAGTAGTGATTTCATCCCCTGTTGCCAGGTGACTAAAAAGAATCTCCATTATGCCTGTGCCGTCTCACTCGCACACTTCCTTTGGTGTGAGGGTCAAGAGACTTGTACGTGCCCACTAAGGTTTCACCCGTCGGGCACTAACCGAAAACCTGAGGGACTCTCTCTTGTGCCGAATGGTTCCCAGGAGTAACCCTCCTTTCCCCACACATCTCTCTCCAAGCGGATCCAGACGTAACCCGCTTTCCCCACTCCACCATTTGACACGCACAGAACTGGTTTTCATCACTTACTACGTCAGGCCGCCCCTATTATTGGTATCGTGGCTGTACGAGAACACATGGGTGGTCGCTCCACGAACCGGTACTTAGATTTGAGAAGATAACTTACCAAAGAACAGTGCCAGTAACCCTGCACACAGTCCTACACTAACTATATCACCCAAATTATCACTATCCAAGTTGTTATTAATCTTCCATTAATACTCGTGAAGCATGTATAATGATCCATTTAAATACTCCCAACCCAACAGTAGCAAGTTAAGCACGTGATCTACCCAACAGTAAAGTAAACTAAGGCGACAAGACATAATGTGTAAAACTAAGAATTTCTATTAATAGATACGTAGCCAATTTGACACAAACATGCAATCTACAAGATAAATGTTTTGAAAATAAGCACAACATGGTCAAGGACAGTTGCCTTGCTGCCCTTGGGAGTAAAAGTCGACGGTCTCGAACTTCTCCTGTTGGAAGTCTTCGACGAACTGCGGCTTCAGGACGAAGTCGCCTATCGCACGAGAACATAAATAATCAATCAAATACAACAAAACAGAACAAGATCAGTATGATGATGTCATGAATGCATAGGTTATTTCGGTACAGTCGTTTTGATATATTATTTGCTTAAATCGGAGTTAAGTGTCAAAAGTTATTTCATTTATAAGGTGCAGAGACTAATCTGAAATTAATAATTAATTACTGGGGACCTGTATGTAATTTATAAAATTATTGGAGGACTAAAATGTAATTTCAAAAAAGTTTAGGGGTTAAAATGTAAATTTGTTACTCGACAGGGACTAATTTATAATTAAAAATAAGTATAGGGGCTTTTCTGCAAAATTGTCATAATTAATTATTATTAAATTAATTATTATTAAATTAATTATTATAATTAATTTCCAGATGGGTAATATTATTAATTATATAATTATAGATTAATCTATAATTAATTAACCTAATTCCTAATTAATTTTAATTAATCGAGTGTGCTGACGTCATGCTGAGGTCATGCTGACGCAATGAAAATTTGATTTATTTTTAATCAGAAAACTTGGTTTAATCTGGGCCCTCGATTTCAAATTGAATGGATCCGATAATTTAGGTGACGTGGCGCGATCTGGTGCGTTGGATTTGGATCGAATGGATGTGGTTAATTGGGTGACGTGGCATATTGTGGGCGCTTGAATTTTGGTCGGGCGGCCGAGGTTTAATAGATCTAATATGAGGCGGCTGGATCTAACGTGATCTGTTCGATTTAGATCGGACGGCCTTGGGCAGCCGCGCCTGGGCAGAGCG
>BCLF01000036.1:2387040-2403090 GCA_001602275.1 Zoysia japonica
AGCACCTCAACCTCGCCCCACATTTTCATGGTAAAGAAAAGATAGAGAAAATAGACCGACAGTTACATCTCAACCACTCAATACTATACACCATACGCTGGCGGTACCTTGAGCCATGGGAAAGGTCATCATCATATGAGAAACACAAGTAATTGACCACCGGGTCAGGTACAGAGTCGGCGTCATTTGGTCATGTACGTGACAGCAGTCAAGCAGGCGTAGAGGGACATAACTCACATGTCTGCTTGCATGGCAACCTGGAAGTGATACAGCAGCATGTGAGCCTTCTTCAGTGATCATGTGAACGTAACTCTGAGCTGATGCAACGGCAGCTGAGATTTCGACAGAATGTAGGACGAACCAATTTTGAGACCGATCAACAACCATACAGTCCAACTCACATCTGGGGGCCTTCAACATCTGGCCTGGTATCCTGCGGTCTCCAGCTATTTCACAAGTAATTCTGAACCAAAGGAAATAGCTGCATGAATATAAATTCAAGCTGTGCACTGCACCAGGATAACATTGTTTGCCTGTGGACTCATTAGTCTGCCACACATGTGCCTAAAATCATGGTGACACGAGACTATTGCAATCATGGTAGCTGACATTACCATGTGGAGACTTCCAATTTTTCCATTTGTATTTCTACTTGAATCAGAGAAAAAAAGCATTTCTCGATTTATCAAATGATGATACATAGTGCAATATGGTCATAACAGGGTGTTACATTTTTTAAAACAAACCCTGAAAAGAAAGGGAGTCTAATCCATAGATCTTTCTCTGCTCCTTTTCTATCTAATTAGTTTATGTTTGTTCCAATTACTAAAAAGAACAAATCTTTTATTTTTGCAGGCCAATCGCTCTTTTGACTTTGGAATACAGTCTCTTTATCAATATACTGCTTCTTTTACACATTCAATTCATAACATCCCTTTTCAATCCAACAACCGTAAAGCTTCTGCATGGATAAACCTGATCCCTGGCATGAAAATTTTTCACTGATCAGTTTTCTTTCTCCGATCTCATCTTATGAAAATGATCGATTCCCTAGCAAAAGCTAGATAGCCAAACAGCTGAAGAATCCACCTGACTGGAGGAGAGGTGCCTCAGAAACCAGTCCTTGTTAAAAATGACACATCAAGTTCTGCTGATGTTTGTACCCTTCCACAATAGCAAAAGTTTGATGGATTTTGTCTCTTCCATGATAGCAAACAAAAGAACATGTTAATTATCCATGCAAAAGCTGTTGAAAATAAGTAATAACACACAAACAATTAAATAAACTCTTCAAGGTTATGGCAGAGCACCAAAGTCTTTTCAAGATCTTCAAAATTTACAATTTTAAATATTTTGCTAAAATATGACATCAATGTAGCACCATGAATATATTAAAGTTCTCTTTTTTCTTGTTTTAAGAAAACATAACAGTGGTCCTATATTCGACAAGTGGGATTATATAAATCTTTCTGTCAATATCAACCAAGCCGTAGGTAAGAACACCAGGATAGTGGACAGTCTTGAACTCAGAATTATTAAGTTACAAATTCACAATAGCTTCATGAGCCATGCGGAAGTACAAAACTGGATGTCTAGTTAACTCACTCACAAAGTGCAGTCCTTCCAAATTAGTGCAATACATACTAAAGTTGGTTCTTCAAGGTATCCACATCAATCACATGTTGAAGTTAGTTCAGGTAAGTACCGATTCATGGAACAGTTTGTCATAGAGTACGATGACAAGTTACATCCAGTCTGAGATACAATTCATGTAGCAACCATATGAATCGAACAGATGTTCATTGAATCCAGGTATCATTCTTCAAATATTCATGGTAGATCTTTGCCGACTTCTGTAGGATATAAGCCCAAGCTACCTTTCTACTAAATGGTAAATTGTAACAGTGATATACATTTTTCTATAGTAATATTAAACGAACTAGAACCATGCAGTTGCTGTAATAAAATAGTATGGATGGATAGCAGAAAAATATCCATAGAAACTGCAAATGGCGAAAGAATTACTATAGCACATGTAGATATTGAAAGGCAGAATAATACTTTCACACGTTCCCTAACTGCTAGCACCAAACAAGAACTCCTGCAAAATCCTAGATGCCACTGCGACTTCATGCTGAGTGTTAATTGGTCCTGGTGTTGCAGCACAAGGAGTAGGCAAGGTCGCTCCTTTTGAAGTATTCTTCTCATCTAGCAGTGTAAATGGTCTCTGCTCATTTTCTTTCAAAACTTTCTGCTCTGTTGCTTGACGTCCTCCAAGGCACTGATTTTCACCGCTATTTGCATTTCTATCCTTCTCAATGGACAAAGAATCCTGATGTGTGCTGCTTGAGTTTGATCCACTTCTACTGAAAGGAAGAAACTGCACACCCTTTGGAATACGAGTAGTGGCATTTTGAGAATTGATTGAGATACCAGCCAAGTTTTTCAGGATGGAATTCTGTTGTTTTGGAGGAGCATGTATCACAGGTTCACCATTGTGAACTGTTGAGGTTTTCTGGCTACTTGTTTGCTCTGTGAGGTTTGTCTTTTCAGATGCTAATGAAACATCAGATTTCTTTGCATCTGTTGTAGAAGTGCCTTCTGTAGTTGCTAACTGATAAAGAATGAAGTTTGTTCAGTATAACAGGCTATTACACATAAATAAACAAATGACACAGAATGATAAGGCAATGTACATACCACATGAGAAAATTTGCATTTATCACCTCTGAAGCACATTCCACTTTCATATTTATGACAAGGATACTTTGACAATTCATGATCATATGGACAGTCATCTCCTTTTAAACAAGATCCGGTCGCAAAATGTTTGCAGGGCTGTAAAAGAAAAAATATTATTAAAAAGCATGACCTACATCAAAAACAAGTAAGGGAAAATATTCAAGCAGTTTGATAAAATTAAGTCTACAGTACAGTTTTGTACTTCATTGACAAGGAGTTGCTCTAGGAAATCTTAGTTCAAAAGGAGATCTGAATCCACCCCAACACCCCCCCCCCCTCCCCTTCTGGGATAGGATTTTTTTTTTCTCGAAAACCCAGGAGATTTGCGTTTCATTCCATTAAGAGAAGAGAAAAGAGAGTACTACAAAGGAGCGGGCCAAAAGGAATAGGATATCTTGTACTATTTTTTCTCTAAATGGAAAATGAGCATGGCTGAAACAGGTGCACACAAAATGTTATGGTATCTTTTTAGTGGATGGAATCCTAGCAATAAAGAAGAATTATGACATAATTCGGCATAGACTGAATTTATGCTGAGTCATTTCATAGTGCATATAAAATCATATAACATTTATTAACAATTACCTTAGATTTAGTCGAAGGTATAAAATCATGGGAGAACTTACAGCTGTCACCCTGCAAAAGAGAATCTATTAACAATAAGTTTAATAAATGTATCTTTGTTATTTAATAGAATATTTGTTACTAAAAAAGAATATCCACTGATATAAAATGGGTAACTTTACATGAAACAACTCTAAATTGTATCATTTAGAAGTTGATATGACTCAAATATTATATTAACCAACCAGGCTTTTGTGATGATCTTTTCATCGTAAAACAACAAATCGACATATGTGAATGGCGTGCAACATATACAATATTTTAGCCCAAAAGAAGGCATAATAAAATGCAAAAAGGGAAGCATTGCAGGATGAAATGTCACCTTTAAGTTACAGATAAGGAAATAAGTTAGGTTGGCTATGAAAGGTCACCTGCTGGCACTTCCCATGGTTGTAGAAGTGGCAAGGTTTCACTATTCTTGGCTTTATAACAGGTTGAAGTCTCAGTTTGTGGACTCCTTCAGCTATTCGTTTTTGTGCTCTATTCATTCTTTTGTTTTTCTGCAAATCAGTTGTCAATAACATTAGGATGAAAGTTTAATACAGTTCAATTGAACAGGATTGGAATTCAAATGGTGCTAAGGCCATAACATACCGTCTTCTTAGCCTTTCTCTCTTCTGTCAAATGTCGTTTTCTCTTCTTTCCAGGTTTGGTATCCTGTAAAAGATCAAAAAATTATATATCAAACATCTACATATCCAGCCAGAAAGTATCATTCGAGACGATCTGATTTTAATGCATGGAATGAAGACAGTCGTATTGTAGCATAGTGATATTGTAAATCTGTGAACATGTTGTATCCTTCTAAAGATTGGAACTCTTGGAGCTAGACTTGAATGATTTGTAAAAAGAAGCATTTCATTCAATTAAGCTAGAACATGGATCAAAGGAAAAATTGAACCTTAGTAATAGCTAAATAATGTGGAAAATAAACTCTTAGTTTACACTACGTATTTTTGTAAGGTGTGGAATTTCAAGCTAGGTATTCATGATTAAGTTTTTTTCTGTTAAAAAAAAGGCATCAACTGAAAGGTGAAGAACGAAACATGTAACATAATGGTTTGAATCCAATATATTAGTTAATAAAAAAATTGATGCACTCAATACCTTATTGTTAGGGAGTGGCGTCTCATTCCAATCCAGAACTTCACTGTAACTGACAGCTTGAGCCCTATTATCATACAGTTGTCCATCATTCCTGATGTTAACGTCCTTGTCCAGTACAAGATCATCAGTTCCTTTATTTTCAGGTTTCAAATGTGCATTCCGACACCGCATCTCCTGACTACAAGATTCAATTGCCCCTGAGCCTGCGCAGATAGAATCCCCTCCAGGCTCCTCATCATCAGCATTTTCATGGGCAGGCTCTGAATCTGATTCTTCTGCACCCAAATCCTGCAACTCACCCTCAATTTCTCCTTCCTCAAAACCACCATCATCGACGTGCCTGTGATCTGAATTGCTTGCAGGTATCTCTTCTTCAGTCCCACTGCTCAATTGTTTGGGCTCCTCAGAGTCCTTGCTATTCTGCAGCTCGCCTTCAGAAACCCCACAATTTTGTGTTGGCATCAGGGTCGGGCCAACACCAATATCATCAATCAGCCCTGCAAAGTTCGTCATCATCGCGTCAAGAAGCAGATGTTCATTGTTATTGCCCATTGCTTCCTCAACCGATTTGTCATCCTCCCCCTCCAAACAAGCCTTTGCCGACTTCAAAGCCTCGCCTTCCACCACCAGCCTTGCTTCAATCACCGGCTTCTCACTTACGGCACAAGGCTCAGCGCAGCTGCTTTCTAAGAGCACATCCATGTCGTCCAGAGCGACCTGGGGAGCCTTAGCCTCACCCGGGTTGTTTGTGGCGTTCGGCACAGTGGGTTGATCCCTTGCCGGCGAGCAGGTCACGCGGCGTGACGGGCTTCCAGCAGCCTCCGCCTCATTTTCCAAAGCCTCCGGCTGCCGATCAAAATCGGCGTCCTTAGGCACCTGTGGGGAATCACCGGAGTCCACGCCGGTAGGGTTCGCGGCGGTGATCTTGGCCTCGGGCGGCGGGGAGCCATCGCTTAGCGAATGGTGGAGGTGGAAGCAGTGGAAGAGGCGGGATAGCGTGCGGTAGGAGCCACTGTCGAGGTGTGACCGCCGGCGAGTGAGCACGGCGGCGGCGATTGGGGAAGTGGAAGGCGCAAGGGGCGGCGGCACTAGGGTGTCCTCCATGTTGAATGGAATGGGTGGGCTGGAACTAGGGGTCAGGGTTTGAAACAGTGGTTAGCCACGCCGCAGGAGCACGCCGGCGGCGGCGATGGCTCGACGAGGAGGGGAAAAGAAGCCATCGAGGCGGGGAGGCGGCGGCGGACGGAGGCCGGAGGCGGCAATTAGAAGTATGTGGGCCAGAATACAGTGGCGGTTCGGTATCCATATCCATAAGCTGTTCGGCCTAGTGGGCCTCCTGATCAGTTTGAGCCCAGTTTCGAATTCGGTGACGGCCCTTCTGTTCGTGGAGTATTTTGGAACTTTGACGTATCTTTTTTGGGACATTTTGAAAACACCGACAAGTTTCTATGCATTGTAAATATTACCCTTAAAATTTTTTGAAACGATGGAGTTATCATAAGCATCTTGCTGTCGATGAGCATGTCAATTGTAAACAATTGTTTTAATACCAATATCTCTACTAAATCTAAGTCTTACAAATTTTCATAGCAATGACATTTAATCTGAAAAAGGTAAAATATCCAATCTTATCCCTCAACTTTGACTTGAAGCTCAAATTTTTCCCTCAGCATTTAAAAAGTTCGATCTAGTTCATGAACTTTTATTACCAGGATCGTTTTTATGTCTTACTCTTTTTTTTTTGTCTTACTCTTTTGTTCACGTGGCATATCACATCAGCTTAAATAGGATTCTAAATTTCAAATTAATATTTATTTCAAACAGGAACTTTGCTTTTGATCCCCCATCATATTCCTTATATTAATAAATGCAAAAACAAGTGTAATATGGACATATTTTAATTGGGGTTTTAAATTTTAACATTTCATACATGTCATTTAAACTTATGTTTGAACATATTTTATATTTTTATTATCTTATGCACCGAGTTTGGTTGTTTCTATAACTTTGCCACATGCATTGATGTATACTTTGTTTCCAACGATTTCATCACCAATTGCTTATGTTTGTCATCAAGCATACGGATAACAAAGTCGCATGCATGATAACAATATATTTATTAGAATAAAATTGAGCTTTGAATCCATGTTGAAGGATGAGCATGAGTATCACGCCTTCGAAAAACTATGATATATTGGCTCGATGAGACATAACCGTGCATTATATAGTCCTATTGTCTCAGTCATCATCTTTACTGAAATAACCAGAGGCGAAGCTAGAGAAAAAAAACTGAAGTTGCAGTGAACCCAGTTTCATCTGGATTTTTGCAGTGAAAGCTTCATCACTACTAAAATAAACCACTACTAGTGCATTGCAATTGTGTAAATGTGGTGCATCATTTGCCCTGGCCAACTTGATTGGTGGAATAGTTATCTCAAAATTGAAATTGATATAGATGATCTTTTGCATGTGGAACCGTATAACTAAAAAATCTAGGTTAACCAAAACTTATAGAGTTTTTGTGATATTGTTCTGTTTTTATAAGAAAAGGGACATAACCAACATATAATCAGCCATACTTTCTTGAAAATTGCACAAGTAGCCTACAGCATTTACATGTTGGTATGCGGTTGGGTTTGAGTGTGTGCAGAATGATTTGATGAACAGATAGCACGAAACTAGATAACTTTCTTCATCCAGTGGAAACTAGGAAACCCACCGACTATCACATAGTATTCCAGTTTCCACTAGCCCCTGACAACATTAACGTAAAAAAGCGCTGATGGCCTGACCATAAGGATAGACAAATCTCCCGTGCATTTGCCCACTAAATGTAGAGAGTACTGTAGCAAACAATTTGAGAGAGCAACAGTTGCTCGCAGTAGCACTGTAGCAGAGGGCAGATGCAACAGTACTCAAAGTATTGTAGCAATATTTTTTATTTTCCTGCTGCTCCTGTATCTTGCAATCTAGTTCATTTATTCTTGATCCAACGGTCACGAATGAAGCTAATACCAGCTACAGTATTTCCTCTACATTAAGACCTCTAATTCAGAGGATATGGATCCTCTAAGTACACACATGCAAAGGAGGCTAACTGATATAGTATACGAATTTCAGGGTAAACAAATACTACAGTTCCACTCCAGACTGATATTTATAGTTAGTAGTACACCTCTAACATTCCACTCCAGACTAGTATTACATTCTTCTATCTACCTCTAATATTCCACAAACGGCATTGGGTCCACGAGATACGGGCAGTCATCAACCCAACCACAAGGCTTTCCAGCGAACTCCTCGACGTCGAAGCTGGCTGCGGCGATGACTTCCTGCTCCACTTCGGTGCCCGGTATGGCACCCAGCTCCTCCCATACATCGTCGCAGATGTTATCGAAACTCTGAACACCGTTCCATTCAGGCACGGTCTCATGTTTCACGGCAGCAACCCCGCCATCACTGCTGCTCCCGGTTTCAGAAACGTCAGCCTCCGTGATGGCGGATGCCACAGCAGCTTCGACGACTCCGTTCTCCACTACTGGCGCACCAACATGCTGCTGGTGCTGCTGCTGCTCTTCGCTCGCCATCAGGCGTTGCCGTTTGGCCGCGCCGCCGCACAGCTCCATGTTCCTCAGGCGGTTGAGCAGCTGCTGCAGGAAGGCCGGGTTCGTCAGGACCTTGGCGAAGAAGGCGACGATCAGCTGCTGCTTCCTCTCGTTGTCTCGGACCCTGTCCTCCATGGCCGCGAGCAGAGATTTGCACCTGCTGTACCGCTGCTTCAGCATGGCGAGTTCGGCCATGAGAGACGCACGGTCTCTCTTAAGACTCTGAACCTCGCGGATGTCGTCTCCAAGGCAGACGCTGGATCCAGTCCTTGGCTGGGAGTCCGGGTAGTGTTTGGAAGGTCGGCGTCGCTTGATGTTCTTCAGCAGGTGCTTCTGGCCTGCCAAGAAGGATTCGTGGGCGAATTCCCAGCGATCTGGATTGACTTTTCGGAATCCCTGCACATCATAATAAACAGTTAAAAGGTTATCTAACCTTGGAGCTGTTTGACATGCAGACCAAAATGCTATGCAAATGGACATGGACCAGATTTTGGTATTCTTTTTTCAATAGTTTCTTGGACATTTCTGTTGCGAATCCAATTAAGGGCCTGTTTTGTAGAGTATTTGAAGTGGCTTTTACCTCGACTTATAGAGAATCTTTTACACTGTAGAATAAGACACTGGAGAAAAATTAACTATAAGCCGGAGAAGCTAAGAAAATGGCCCCCCTAAATTGATCGTTAGGTATAAGCTGCTATAGCGACTTGATGTGCCGAACTGAATGGAGACAAAACTAAACACTTCATCTGTCATACTGATGTATCATCGCGCATAATTAAATACGCTAGATAACCTAGAACATACGGCAATATGTGATTAATTAGGTGTGATGTCCTATGGCTCATGGACGAATGTGCACAATGAAGGGGCTCCGTATCAACAAGAAAACAAACGGGAAAAAAGGTTCAATTGGACCATGTTTCCATCAGCTTTTCAGTTTTTAACTATTGATGGTTGGACATGTCACACGCTAGAATACAATTTTAAGATCACGACAGATTATGGGCCCATTTGAAACATAGGAATTTTACAGGAATAATGTAAGAATTTCACAGAAATCAGTTTAATTTCATAGAAAAAATACAGAAAATAGAAGAAGTTCCCATGTTCCAAAGAGGACCTATACGTCACTTTGAAGGATGCATGATCCGACTTTTTTAAATTCCTACATCCATATCTTGAATTGTGAACAAGCTGAGCATAAGTTTTTTTTTTGTGGAATTTGAACATCTTGGACACTCTACATAGAGGATGAAACTTATATATGAAACCTACTGATATGATCCTCCATTCTTAAATTGTTATCGGTAGAGCAATACTTCTAGTTTATTATGAAATAGAATTCTTATCATAACAAAAAAATTAAAAAGGGAGGGAGTAGTATGATTTATATAAAAAAAAGATCAGCATTAGGCATAAACGCAACCAGTTAGCTAGCGGCGTGACTAGTGAGTGCATCACACTATTGAGCTGTACCGTAAACATATGAGCTGAAAAGCGTCGCAAAAGTATTCTTTCAATTTCAATGATAACACCGACGAAGCACAGTATCTGTTGCGCTAAATAATCGCGATAGAAGACGCGGGCGAGGAGGGGAATCTATCGCTGGGTACTCACGTAGATGTTGAGCTGCCTGACGAAGGACGCGAAGTTTGCGTGCTTGAAGAAGCGCGGGAGGAGGGCCGCCGCGAGCTCCCTGGGATCCCACACCACGAAGGCGTTCCCGGCGCCGCCGGGCGCCCACGACACCACGGCGTCCGTGGCCGGGTCCGCGACCATCTCGTACGTCTTCGCCACGAACGGCGCCGGCGGGGCCGCGTCCACCGGCCGCGGCGCCCCCGCTCCGGCCGACACCGCCGCTTCCGCGGCCCACGGCTCCGGCTTCGGCTCGCGCTTCACCACCGGCGGCGCCATTGCGCGCTCCGCTTCCTTTCCGAGCGGTTCCTCGAGCCTGGGGGCGGTGTGTGGACTGTGAGAGCGGGTTTGCTGGTGCCGGTGCTGGTGCTGCCTCGGCTGCTCGGTGAGGTGTCGGGGTTTAAGCATTTATAAACGGCTAACCGGACAAGGGCCTGCCTGTAAAGAACAGCAAGTTGCGCGAGAACCCCGAAGGATTGGACCAAGTGTAAAATTTGGTACGAAGCCCCTTTTGACAAATAAGCCAGGCGGCAGCTCTTCTAAAGCCTGCTAGGAGTTATTCGTATCAACCCCCCTGCAATCCTCCAGTATTCTACGTTTGCGCAATATCTTCTTGTATTTTAAAACCTGAAGAACCTGATCGCAATCTGTCCACCTCGTACGTACTAGTACTACGTGTTCCTGAAACGTTGAGGCACATCATGGGAAGGACGATATGGGCCATGCCGAAACGGGATAGTTTTCATTATCTGCTCGCGGACCGACCTGTTACGCACGGCGCGAAGTTCGCATGTCCCCCTGTACCGCCAGCGCCGAGGAGCTGGGACCTAACCGCGACGCGTGGCCGCCGCCGACGACCCGGCGGCCCGGGCCGTAGCGGTCGCGACCGGGGGAACTGGGAAAGATGGGGACGACGCCGCGCGTGACTCCAAAATCCACGCGACGCTTTATCGAGCGAGCGTAGTATATGCCCCGGCGCCGTCCACGTAGGGCGGGCGCCGCGACCACGTTGCGCGAGGTAGGAGCGCGGCCAAGCGAGAGGCGCCAACGCGGCACGGCCCGCGGGGCAAGCAAGGGCGACGCGTCCTGCCCCGTCGGCGTCACGCCGCCGTCACATGAGAAGAAAATTGCAAGCAGGTCTATCAACTGCACTACATACGACCGACGATCAGTAAGGACTGCGGGGAAGGAAACAAAAGCACAGCAAATCTTCGGCCCGAACGGACCGCCGCAGCCGGGCGCAATAAACAACAATTCACGGGTGTAAATTATTCCGCCAGACAATTGTTAATTATAGTACAAAGGAAAATTCAGGACATGGCCTGCTGCGACTTGCCCTCTGCAGGTCGGCAAGCATATGGAGACTTTGGAGCTCCCTTGGTGTGCGTTCATAGGAGTACATAATAAAGAACAATACAAACTTGCTTTGAAGGAAACTTCCGGAACAGCTAGACTGAAATTCTGTGCCTGCCTTTGGCGATTCTCCGGGCGATCACCTTACGCCCGCCCTTGGTCGATTTACTGCAAAAGCAATACAACAGCAATATCAGTATACTGAAACGTTCATTCACCCAGAACCGTGGATAAATTAACACCGGAACATCCTATGCACTAGTTGATTGGTCTTAAAAATGACAATCGGATACATATGTAACATTGTGAGATAACTGGTAGAGAGTATAGAGACCGTGTCAGAAATCCATGGGTTCTTTTCCGCTTGATGGTGCTGGGCTGGTAAGTTCTTTTCGGAAGGAGCTCAAGGGGTTCATTAGCCACAGGATCCATTCCTACATAAAGCAAAAAGACAAGCAAGGATTAGCAAGAAAGAACATCCAACTAACCAACATAATCATTTCATTTGATGCTACATCTGAGATCACAATAACATGCCTATATGAAACGCAGCACTCACCAAACGGTCACCACTTGTTAAATAAACAATAAAAAGTATAGCGAAGGGAAACTTGTGTACTTGAGTACTCCTGAGTCACTTTATACCAGATTTTAAGATTTTAATTCTACACCTACCATAGCCGCACGAGCTGTGCGAAGTTCTCAACCTCCACGCCATCTCCATTAAAGATTTTCAAACGATCCACATATGACTGTGGAGTGTACTAACCTTCGTATTCTCCCACCTGATGATATTGAAGGTACGAAACGGCATACGGAGAACTTTAAGTTGTGCAAGGTGCATTACAAGCCATGTGTGGTTCTATGCATACCAAAACAATACAGAAGCAGAAATCCTACTTGTGAAGGACAGACACGAAGCACAATCACCAAATACTTATTTGTCAAGCGCACACAAGGTGTCCAGACACTTCCACAATTCATCATCTCAGCGGCAATTCATCAGAATATTGCAAGATACAAAGGATATCTAAAGAAGGAGGCATCCACTAAACTTCTCAACCTACATCTAGTTACAAGTGCCAACAACTAACACCATCCAGCAAGGCCATTAGAGAACTCAAATAACAATGTTGCAGAGAACTTTAGTCCGTGCAAAATGCATGACAAGCCATGTGAGGTTCTATGCACACCAAAAATGTACAGAATTGGAAGCCCTATTGCTTGTCAAGGGCACACAAGAAGCACAAGCACCAAACACTGTTTGTCCAGCGCACACATGGCGGACCAGACACTTCCACAATTCATCATCTTGGTGGTAATTCATCAGAATATAGCAAGATACAAAGGATATCTAAAGCAGGAGGCATCCAATACACTTCTCAACCTACACCTAGGTACTCACAAGTGCCAACAGCAAACACCATCCACCAAGGCCATTAGGAACCTCAGTAACAATGTTGCAGGAACTCACAAATGAAGAAAACTATCAGAAAGTATGGTGATAGCTTAAAAACGAAGAATTTCTGATGCTCATGAGATGGGATGGGAACACCAATTTCACATCAATAGATTTCCCTACATAATCAGATGTAGGAGTTGAAAGTTGAAACCAAAACAAAAACAGTTAATGGGATGATGTACTCGTCAGGCCCTAGATTGCAGTTCGTCAGCGTCATTGTGTGAAATTCCGAATTGCTATCCTATTGAATTGAAACTACGAATTCCCATTTCCTTACTAACTCACTCAACATGAAGGCTCTAAACTCACAAGATAGCCTACCGGCCTAATCGGAAACCATGGAACACATATACTACAGTTTTACACTCTACGATCTGAATACAGAGCGAATGGTGATTTGCCGGATCATTTCGCCACATCACTACTGCACGCACAACACACCACCGATCGAAGCCCAACCATGAAACCCTGGCACATCGTAAAATGCCGGAGCGGACCATTCTACAGGGCTCCAGAGATCTGGGCACAGTTCAACGCATTCGAGATCAGTCATGACAGCGAGTGAGCGAGAAAGAGGCGGCACCGTCGTCGATGAGGAAGCGGAGCGAGGGGAGGCCGCAGGGGAAGGAGATCTCTCCCGGGAGCAGCGACCTCAGCGTCGCGACGGCGTACGCATCGTGCGCGTCGGCTCCGGCCGCCGTCGGAGGCGGCGGGACGTGCGCCTGCTGCAGCCTGGCGAGCGGCAGCCCCGCTCGGAGCGTGGAGGGGTACCGGGACTGGGACGCGAGGAGGCGGCCCAGGAGGGAGGATCCCGCCCGCGCCAGGGTCTTCGCCGACGCCATCGCCGTCGCCGCCGAGCACGTTAAACCCTAGCCGCTTCTTTCTCTCTCTCTCTCTCGCAGTCCTGCCTGCGCTTCCCTTGCTGCTGGGTCCGTTCGAGACTTCGAGTTCGAGGCTTCGTGCTATCGTGCAACAGCTGTGAATGGGTCCAGGCCCCAGATGGGCTGTAATGTTCCAACTCACGGTTGCCCAATAAGGCCCATGACATGAAGTAGAAAAGAGCCCAGATGGATTTCCATGCCCACTCCTCTTTAAACGAAAAAATTGTCACGAACGAAGATTTTAGCTCCTCTCAGAAATAAAAAAACTGAAAAAACTAATTTGCTGCTGACTTGGACAGCGTTTTGCTGCTGACCTGGACATCCTCAACGCCTGCTGGGCAAGCCAGCTTGGCATCGCATATTCCCGGGGCATTTTTTTTCAGCGAATCATCGAACGATTTTCTTCCGCGCGGGGAGGGGAGGGGACGAAGAAACCATCAAATGTTGATCCAAGAAGCAATCATCGGATAAGTTGGGAGATTACCCTTTCTTGCACGCCCACGGCCTCGTCTCAGTTACGTTACTTACGTAAATGAAACAGTCGTCGTGACTACAACCTTGTGCTAACACACGCTCGTGAATATTACTACTTTATCCAACTCTCGCTCTCTCTCTCTCTCCATCCCTCTCTCTCTCTCTCCTGAGAATATATCACTTAGGGCTGTTTTTTGGAATGCAGGATTTTCACAGAAATTACGCAGGAATTTCACAAGAATTAGTTTAATTTCACAGAAAAAACATAAAAATAAGAATTTTTTCTTCAATCTAAAAGAGTCCTTATCCATTTTTTTCCCTCTCAATATTAACACGCTCGATCGTCGTGATTTTCGATGCAAATTCCTGCAAGGTCATTCTCTGTGTCTGTTATAGTTATATCAGACCAAATGTTTTTCTATACGTAAAACCATGAAATTTACTTAACATTTCAAAAAACGTAGGATCCAAACAAGGCCTAAGCCGTGCAGATTTTGCCATCAACCTTACAGAAACATGTCAGCTAAATTAATCGTGTGTTCACCCTTTATTCATCGTGCTGCGCTGACGCAAGACGCGAGATGATGTGTGCAAGATACTGCCAGCTGGGCTGCCCCCTTGGCAAACAACTCATCGGATCCACCGTGTTCAACTTTCTTCTGCTACCAATGCTAATCCAAACGCAACAGTAACATGCATGCCACGTGTTCAACTTTCTTCTGCGCAGCAACAACCATCGCCATCTCCTTGGCTAAGTCAAACTCCTCGAGATACGTCTGCCGCGAACAATATCAGCTGAGGGAGAAACACCAGCGGTTTTGTGTGTTCGTGTCGTCGAGTTCGAGCCATCCAAGTCACAGCAATCTCTCCGAATAAAAAACAGCGGCCAGATGCTGACGTGGCTCGCACAGGCTCCGACGTGTCCGTCGATCGATACGCTTAAATTGTGGCGACGACCAACAGCTCTCCCCTGGACATCCCTTTGCAGTCTCCTCCTCCTCCTCCGCTGCAGCTGCTCGTCGATCTCTTCATCTTTTCAAGGAAGATAATACTAGCTAGGTAAGACCTTCAAACTTAGCTGACGCCCACATGCTCTCTACGTTTCGTATTTCCAATCTTCTTCTCCCTAACAAGTTCCAAATCCACAAGAGCTTGATATATATATAGCACTGTTTTTCATATTAACTCTACGATACTGTTGGTAGTTTCATCCTCGAATTAATCTTCTGTGCAGTCTTTCTCTTACGTATCGGTTGTATATGATGGCTGCTGCAGGTGTGAGAACAGGAACGGACCATGAACTTCTTTCAGAGGAAGAACTCCAAGAGGGTGAAGGGCAGAGGTAGCCGTGGGAAGAACGACCTTTTCGACCGCGCCAAGGGAGGACTCGAGACCCTCGCAGGAAACATCCAGTCCACGAAGAACGGTTAGTCATGTGTTCCATTCGGTTTTCAGCCCAAATTTTGTTCGCAGGAATACCATCCAGCTTCCCAAAATGGTTTTTACTCCCTCCGTTCTTTAATTGTTGTCTTGTTGATTTTTAATTTTAATTTTAGCTATTCGGCTTATTCGAAAAAGTTTGATAAGACGAATAGTTAAAATTAATGTTAAGAGTCAACGCCGAAAACAATTAAAGAAGGGAGAGAGTATATCTTAAATTCATCAACCTTTCCAAGTAGGTGTTCTACATGTACCCCTCTGGTTTTAAATTATTGACACCGTTGACTTGTAACATCAACTTTGATCATTCATCTTGTTTAAAAAAATTATTGCAATGCGCAAAATTACTAGTTGTGGTTTACATGCCACTAATGATAAAGCAAATAGTAATAAAATTTTACACAATTGAATAATTTTTTTAATAAGACAAAGGGTTTAAGTTGACGTTAGAAGTAAATGACTCAAATGTCAATATTTTAAAAGTAGAGATAGTAACTAGTGCCATCTTTTGATGAACACATCAGTTTCAGTGCTGTGAAACTTTGAACGAATGCCTGAAGTTACAATGGATCTTTGCGGACATTAACCGGTCACATATTGGGATGCTGTTTCTGGTTACAATTAGTATGCAATTATTGCCTTGATGGTGGCTCACATTTTTGTGGCACAAGTTTGGGTCAACGAAAACAAAATAGAGCTGGCTTGCTCCGATCATTTAGGCGACATC